>CAJNOP010000012.1:2870124-2975273 GCA_905250075.1 Rotaria sp. Silwood1 | reverse complement strand
TGCTGTAGGCGGGGTTGTGAACATTGTCGATGGGGTGGATGTAAGAGAACTACTAATGAACTTAGTAGTTGGTGCTGATGTTGTTGCAACTGAAAATGTCAATAATGGATTAGTTATTGATATGGAATTCGATAATTATAGATATGGTGACATGATTTTAATTAGGGTCTATTCGAGATATTTCGAATAGGAGTTGCCCATCTTGGTGGGGGGGGGGGGTATGAGAGTATAAACTGGGGTTTTCATTTGATAACTTTTTGCATAGTAAATGTGTAAATATAAGGACTGATGAGATTTATTTTGAGCGGAGTTATGAGATGATTCTGGTATAGTTTAATACACTGTCAATGTATACTCAGTCTCAAAGATAGTAATGTTTTCGTCAGTCGATTGAAGATGTTGTTCTCCATTTGTAATAGGCCTATTGACATATTATGTTATACGATCTACTGTTTTCATATGAAATATAATTGAAAACACTGATAACGTGCAAGCTTTGATAAATTATTGGTAATTTTTGTCACGAGTTCTGGAAAATGAGAATCTTGAAACCAGCTGAATTTAATGCGGCCTTATTGTGACTGATAAGGTTAGCAAGATTCTAGAAAGTAATTGATCAAAAATCTTGATGATTGTATAAAAAGATGGGTGTGTATAGTTCTGATAGTATGATGTTCCAATAGCAAAATTGCAGATATTTTAAAAATAAAATATTTTGACTCATGCTCGTTATGAGCATCACAAATATGAATTTATCAGTTGAGTGGTGGGAATAACAATTTAACTCGAATATAATCATCCTTTTAAATTAAAGGATCAAGGATGTCATTGGTAAAGCTAGAACTTTGAAATTTTATGAAATACTGACTGATAAGTGTTGTTGATGAACCAGTCGGTAATCGAGTGGATGATGGCGGTGGCGTTGATGATCCAGTCGCACCGATTGTTGTTGGTCCCGTTCCAGCACTTGATGGTTGTCCCGTTGTACTCGACAATGATGGTGTGGTGCTCGAAACTATATATACATATGCAAAAAAAGCGTTTCAAGAGAGTGACACAGGAATATTTTGGACATCACTTACTCATTGCAATTCTTGACGAACTTGCGGAAGGACTGGTTGATGAAACTGGAAAAAAAGATTAATAACTGAGTGTCAAGTTTTTTTCTCATTTTAATTAATTAATAAGGAGAAGCAAAATATAGTGAGTCGGCTTTTTTTTTCTATCTTTTTGTATTAGTCAAAGACATGTTATTTTTTCAAGCATACCAATAAATTAAAGTAGATATCCTGTTAACTACTTATTTGGACTGCCGATACTTAGTGTAGATAATCAATAGGCAATAGCTATTTATAATCATAAAATGAGTATTTGAAATCATTTTCAAAATCATCTAGAACAAAAAAAAAGCCTTACTTTGAGTGGCTAAATAACTAGGTGTAGTTAAGGTAGCTCTTGTTATTAGTTCAGGATGGAAACAAGCAATGATGGACAATGTAACAGAACGAGGTGGTGCTTTATCTGATGTTTGAAATGTAATAAGTAAAGTTGAATTAACTGGTAATGGAGTATCGGGAAAACCAGTAACAATAGGATTATCGATTGGTGAGGCAATTGCTTGAATAACTGAACCATTAGATGCAATAATTGTGACAGATACTTGATAGACGTTCGTAATATTTTTATCTGCAATTGATACATATTCAACTATAGGTGTGATTGACGGTGACAATTCGATAGCTATTTCAGCGGTGTCTGACATAAATGTAACACCTTCGCCACCAGGATTGATGTTCGGCGATGAGGGAGTATGTACCCCATTGATTTCAGGTGTTAACAAATATTGAGGTTCACCCATTCCTTCCTCCAATGGACATATATGTGTTTTACCAGTACTGGTTGTTGCAGTGCCTAAGAAGTCGAACGTGTTGATTTTATTATAAAATTGCTCGAAATAGTTTAGCATAGTCTTTTAAAAAAAGACTTCTATTTTACTACCTGTTGTCGAAGTACTGTATACAGTGGTTGAAGGTGGCAACGAAGAAGTGCTTGGTATACCTATCATGAAAAAAGCACATTATTGTATCAGGCGTATAAAATATACTTCGAAAATACGATAAAGTCTTTTATCACTCCTACACAGTTTTCTCCAATTCGAATACGAAGATTATATAACAAAAATGAATTATAGTACATGTAGAAAAATTTAAGCGTTTGAGAAGCCTTTCTTCTGCACTTCATATAAATGCTGTACGGGAACCCTATGAAAAGACAATTGGTATCTATAGGTACTATTAATAATCAAAAGGCGGTCTTAGACATCGTTGAACAAAATGAAAATATCTCATCTATTGACTATTGAGAATTTTTCGGCAAGCTTACTATTCATTTAACATTACTGGAGACACATATATCATTGAGCAGCCGACATTACCTGTCTCACAACGATCTCTCAGATTTAATAACTGCTCAATATTGCAATACTAGATGAACAAATCACCGTAAAAGATAAGGACAGTAATGATTCGCATCGCAACATTCCATCTGAGGACGACATGAAGTTCCAGGAACGATTTTGAAGGAACACTCGTTCATGGCCAAAGAGACTTATGAAAAAATGCAAAGGGACAAAATTAGGGAGATATGTTAATATGAAGAGTGAAGCATCTTTTTCATCTAGCCGAATGCCGAAATATTCTAGTGTAACGGACGCTGATGCTAACATACAAAGACACAATGAGGCACATACAGTGAGTGATGCAGCCTAGCAAGGTCAACTGGAGCTGATTAGTACTTTCGGATGAAACTTACTAGCAGCTATCCAAAACTAGGATTCGTTGTAGATCAAAAAATTGTCAACGAGAATTCAAGAGAATTCTGAACAGTGAACAGACGATGATGCACTTGGAAGCTCTTAGTAGCAAGGTTTAAGTTCCAACGTATTTATTCTGCAAACTCATGAGCTGATTTATATGTTTAGATTCTTTAAAACTATCTCGTCTGTGAGGAAGTAAGCCGATTAGTACGAATAAGTCCGTTTAGATAAGACAAATTAGTTCGTACACAAGTAGTCAACCGATTGAAAATTTTAGGGATATAGGTACCAGAACAGTTGAGTGACCATTGAACAGTTCAGAAATTCACGTAACTGAAACTAGTAGTTCATCATCAAGTGCCGCGTATACATAAACTGGCATTAGCAAAATCTCAATAAACTCGACACATTTCTAGTACAAACAATATTAAGGAGTAGAAATGTCAGCCGTAAACGATTTAATAACACTAATAAAAAGAAAATGTTTGGGACTTATTATCTTAAGCAACGACAGAATTAATTAATGATTGTTACTTTGTTGTGTAGTCTGATGTGTGATTATCTTATCAATAAGAAACGGTATCAAATTCATCACTTCTGGGAGGAGGTTTCTCCTAGAAACCAACGGCAACTTTTTTTTACATCGTACTGTGCATAATTTTAAATGTCAAATATAGGTTTTCAAACTTGAATCAAATGTACCTTTTGATGATGGAGTGCTAACTGTAGTTGGAGTAGAAGCCGATGAACTTGGTTGGCCAGTTGTTGATTTGGCCTTCGATGTTTCTAATTAATGATTATAAGACTTATCATTTTCATAAAAAGAAGAAAAGAAACATACTTGGTGTGGTAGTTGCTTCAGGACCTAATATTTCTACCGTTTCACCTTCCGTTGCTGGAGATAAAAATATGTTATTTTTTATAGAGTTGAATAAAACAAACAGATGTACTCACTCAATTCTGGGGTACTTGTATATTGTGCTGTACTCTCTATAAAAAAAAATGATATGGAAACAATTTATGCTATTTTATTTCTTCTTACTAGTTGTAAAACGTTCAGTAGTAATAGCTGGTGTTGTACCTAAATTTATAAAATTAGACTTCTTTATTTTAATTCAATTTTTTTCTTGTATCCTAAAACCTGTCATAGGAGTTTCCAATTCTCCACATATATAAACGGCTAAACGTATACGATAAGATAAGTCATTTCTTAGTTTAGTTCTTGGTAAAATTTTAATTGTTGTCGTTCTAATTTGATTAAATATTGTTTCCGGATTATTCTGATTCTATTTTAAAATAAAATTCATAATTAAATAAAAAGAAAAATTCAAGTCTTATGTTTACTTCTTCTAATATATATTCATTTCCATTTGATTTTGTATATGAAACAGAATAAGATTTAACATTTGAATCAGATAAAATATCAACAGAATCAATTGTTTGCATTTTTGAAAACTGTATTATTATATATTCATTATCATCTAAATCAACACCTGGACCATTTTCTTTGACATTGGGTGTTACGACTTCATTATTTAAAAATACTTGTACATCAGCTTGATTGCTAACATCATCAGCAAGAACGTTTGTACCATCACAAATATATGGTATAGCTGAAAAATGCTTTATGCATTAGAAGATATATTGAATTAATTAATTTATCTTACTTGGTGTTGCAGCAATAGTTGTTGTTGATATTTGTGAACCAGTTGGAATCGTCCCAGTGGTTGTTGAAAAAACAGTTGAAGCTAATTGAAGAATAAGATTTTTAATTTTTAGATTTTAATATTCATTTTTCGTACCTTCTACACAGCCTAATAATTCAATTTGAGCCATGATTGCAGTATTACTTAAAACTCGATCGAACATTAATTGAATACGAGTGACATCAATCAATGGCTGTACAAATAGTATTGTACTTATTGCTGCTGCTGATGTTGCCGTTCGTCGAATAGGCTAAATAGATCATTTTGTTTTTTTTACCAAAATAAAGCAAAAAGAAAAAGATTACAAACATTTTCTGCATAATCTATATTTTTACTGGAAATCGTATCATATTGAATATTAATTGCTGTTATTTCTCCACGAGTTTGAAAACCGGTTAAAGTTTTAGCACCGTCTAAAAAACAACGGATTATTTATATATAAATCAAATCGTTATTTGAAAAGAAAAAAAAATTACTTTGTGAAAAACGAATTTCAATCCATGGTTTTAAATCATCGCGAGCAGCAACCCAAAGTTTTGGATTGCCCATTCGAACGCTATCAAGTGTTTGATCAGGTTCTTTCTGTGATGATACAGATATATCACTTGTCGGAATAAAACCGTTTCGAAGACCCATTTCATCATTACATCGATATGGTGTTGCTTCAAAAGTAATTTAAATTATGAAATCGAATTTTCAATATTAAACTAATTCTTACTTTGTATTGGCTGTGTTGATGGTGTAATAAATGCTAAACAATGAGAATAGTTAATTACAATTTATACCTTTTCCAATCAATCCTTACGTGTAGTTTCTGTTCCTAAAACGAAAGAAAATATTGATAAATAATTAGTGAATTATATATCATGAAATTCATAGAAGTATTGAAATCCTAGATAAGTATACTATGACGGATACTGCTATCTTTAGGCTAGCAGCAGATTCAGTAGTCTGATGTCTGGTGCATCACTTATATAAAGTATTTTCGTCAAAGTCTATCTGTATGCAATGTTTCGACTAGAAATTCACAAATAAGCTTTCTCAGATCACGAGATTCATTTAAGAATGGAATATCTCCGTAACAATAAATTAAGAACACGAATTATTTTAAGAGTATTCGTAACTTATTTGGATCTGCATAATGCACATAGTCTTGACTCAAAAACGATTTATCAGTTGGGAAATTTCTTCGTGAGTTTTAAGTGTAAGAAGGAAGCATTTCATATAATAATTCTAACATGTTTAACTAAATTAAACTCAGCTGTAAACAGTGAGTTCCAAGATTCGAAAATGAGTATTTAGTGAAGCTCATGAAGTAAAAAAGACATCATTAACAATTTTCATACAAAACGCTGATAGAGCAACAGATATTGCAATAAATAGAGCAAGTATATGTATTTTAACGTTAATTAACTGCATTTCAAATTCTACTGGCAAATTGCCGATTTATCACTTTTCGATCCGACGACTCTGTGTCCTAACATCATTCCGTGGCTGGTCATACTGACATTTAAACATAGTATCTTGTAGGTCGATGTCAAACAACGCAGCCAGTCAATTATGATGGCTTTTGGGTACAAATAAACTAATGCTGAAACTAATACAAATGATCAATCCTATGTTTAAATAACGATCGAACACAAAGAATATTGGCAACTTAATTGATAGTCATATAGCAATCAAGAGTTTCGAATTTTTAGACATTTGTAAAGAATCAATGTAAACTTTTTGCTAAGTACGATATCTGCACAGAATGCCGTTTTGACTAAGACTAAAATAGTCTAGTTCCGTTCATGTCTAATTACGATTCGGTTTAATTGTAAGAAATTCTGCTCATAAACTGCTGATATAATATAATCAAAACGAAATTAAAAAAAAACAATTTTCATCAATGAGAATATGTTACCTATACAAGCCGTAATTGTTAATGATGTAATATCAGTTATTCCCGATGTAACAATGGCAAGAGAAAGTTGTTTAGTTGGTTGTGTTGATGGTGAAATAATGGTTAATAAATATTCAAAAGATTTATCAGTTGGTGATGATATTATTACAGCGTTTATTTGTCGATGTTGTTCACGAGTATTACCGAAGAAGTATTGTAATTTTTTTGTTGTCTTTAAATGTACTTCCATGACTTGATATGGTGATGGAAAATTAACGGTTATTTGAACAACTTTTACTCCGGTTATTGTTATAGGATTTGCTGATGATATTTCACGATCCTGTGAAATATCTGGTAGTTGTGGAGATGAAGCGGATAATACTAATGGAGAGTTTAATGAAAAGGTTTTATATGTTAATGACGCATTAGTACACACTTGAAACAAAAGAAAAAAGAAACAATTTTATTATCATTAATTTCAAAAATTTCAAACCTTCTGGAACTGTTGTTGTTGTTGTTAAAGAAGGTTTCGAAGTGACTTGAGTTGTTGTATAATTACAAAGACGTTCGGGTTCATCAGTTTTATCAACACAATCAGCATAACCATCACAAACGCGTGTAAGATTTAAACATTTACCAATTGGATTTCTTTTTGTTGCATCACATTTAAATTGTGTACATGGTGGTGGAGTGGCTAGATAATAAGAAAACAAAAATTAAAAAAAGTCATTTTTAAAAAATATCTATTTATTATCTTACGCATAATACAATCTTGTTCATCAGAACATGTTTCAAAACAATCGCATTTTTTATCACAGATTTGCTCTGGTAAAATGCAAACATCTGATCCTTTACATTTCAATGTACAAGTAGCTAAATTAAATTTAATAATTGATTAAACAAATCAAATAAGTTTTTATAGAACTTACTGCAATTCTTTTCATCCGAACAGTCATGTTTACAATCACAAATACCATTACAGAATCGTTCTGGTTCCAAACATAAGTTACAAATATATTTATTTGGTGGAAGACATTCTTTGCCAGGTGTTGTAGTTCGTGGTGTTACCGCTGCAACTGTTCAACGAGCAAAATTAAAATACATATATCTCGAGATAGGAAATTTCTCTAGAGTTCATTTTTATATGTTACATATATGTTAAGTTACTCGAAATACTCTGAAAAAAATTCAGTGTTAGAGACTTTTTTTCAGAAGAGTTATCAGTGAATAAAGCCACGTGATATTTATAAAAGGACATCGACTTTAACTTCATGAAATCTAGTTTACAAAACACTCTGAATTGAGACAGCATTTTAGAACACCAAACACTATATCCTGTGGACGACGTCTCTGGTTAAAAGATGTTTATTCCAAGGTCCTTTTCGAGAATGCCTAGGCTTTTTAAAAAAAATAACCGTTTTCTTGTTGTTAGGGATATGTCGAAGTCTAAAAAATTAAGACAAAAGTTTTTTTTTTCAAGACTTGACAGGATCTCTAGACAACCAGTTTTACAGAAGTTTTTTTGAAGTATAGTCCTTCTGAAAATTTCATCATGGACGTAATTCGCACCATGGAGTCAATTCTGAATTTTTCAAACTGTTTTCTCATATGTTTCAATAGATATTCACTAATTACTTCTTAGTTAATGTTTAGCTGAAAGAGCCACCCTTATTACATATGTCTATGCTAAAAGAACTTATTTAAAAAAATAACTCTTATAAAGAATCAAAGTCAAATGAAAAGTATACATGTCCTGTTTGGCTTGAAATGATCCATATTCTAACGCAACCACTAGTACATATTCGGTAAGTATGCTAATAGGCAAATCGCACAAGTTGAAAAATACAAAAAAGTTTGTCTACGAAGCGAATATAATACATCATTTTTTATGTATAGGATGGTACTCTCACGAGGAAACATCTCAAAGGATTTCCTTGTTGATATATTTAACTGAAATACATGTTAGTCTGTAGACTTTTATATATAGTCATTGTTCATACCTGTTGTTGCTTGACATTTAAGAATGCTAGGAAATAAACTTGGAATTTCATCCATTCCGTCATCACAAAATACTTCTCCATCACAAATTTCATTTTCTGGTATACATCGTTCAACATCCAATACAAAGCATAAACGAGTTTTACAGAATGGTGTTGTTGTTACAGGGCTTATAGGTGCTAAACAATAAAATCCATAAACTTATATTAAACAATCAATTAATTTTGTTACACATACTAGAAGTTTTTTCTGTCGATCTTTGACTTGTCTGAGGTGGAATTGTTGTTGTTATATCTTCATGATTGAAAGACAAACAACATGTACATTTTGAACAGAAAAAAAAAGAAAAACAAAATATTTTTCACTTACTGCAATTTGGTTGCGCTTCATCATCACCTTTAGGACAATTTATTTGTCCATCACATAATTTTGTCGCATTAATACATAATCCTCCATTACATGTATATTCACCTTGATTACATTTACATTTTTGTTCGTCAGAACCATCTTGACATTGAATTGTACCATCACATACTTGATTTACTGGTATACATTGACAAAATTCTTTACATGCAAATCCATTTCGACTACATGTACAATTACAATTTATTTCATCACTACCATCACCACAATCATCATGACCATCGCACAATTGTGCTATAGGTAAACATTTGCCAGATGGCATATTATTACAGAGGAATTCTCGACCACTATCAGTATCACATTTTGTTACATTGCAATGACGTTCATCAGAACGATCATGACCATCGCTTGAACAATCAATAACACCGTCACACAACCAAGATGTAGGTATACAACGTTTGTTTTCACATAGAAATTCGGTACATGGAACTGTATAATTACAATTTAATTCATCAGATCCATCACGACATTGTGGTAAACCATCACAGCGATACGATGGTTTTATGCATTGGCCACTTGTGCAAAAGAAATCATCACTTGTACAGTCTAAATAACACAAATGAATAAATCAATTAAAGAATAAACAAAAAATACATACTGCAATTAAATTCATCGGAACCATCATCACAATCTTGAGTTTTATCACATACCCATTCAAGAGGAATACAATTTCCTGTTGTATTACATGTAAATTCACGTTTTGAACATTTTGGTACACAACCATGTAGTTTTTCACAATGAAATGTACCATTCATACATTCACTAAGATAAGAAAGCTGTTAGCAAAATTCATGTAGGATTAAAATGTGAAACACGATGTAGCTAGCGTTGTTAAACATAGCGATTATTTTATTCTATCTGTTTTGCAACATATTTTTTCACTATCGTTTTATTAATCGGCCAGCAGTGAAATTATGTCTTTCTTGCCCTGAAACTGTTTTCTTTGCTTAGAAATGATTCGATATGACATAGAAAGATATTTTTAAGCAAACAAAACATTTTTTTGGAAAAAAGTTTGTGGACGAAAATATCTGAAGAGATCCTTGCTCTCATGTTTTCAACAAAAATGTTTTCTTCAACATTTTTTTGTGTTATATTTTATTCGACACAACATAATACGCTGATTTCGAACATACTATTTTTGTCAATTATATATTTTTTTTCAAAGCCAGGTAAACTGAAAGTATCTAAAAAAAACCTATGATTATCTTTTGGGAAACCTACTTTGTAGTCTAGAGATTCCTGTACAGATGGGTACTAGAGAAAGTAGATAGAAGAACATTTTGGCAAAGTTTGGAGGTTGCATGTAGGCGAGTTACTTATTCTACAGAACTGGCCGTTCGGACGATACTCTACGAAAAAATTCTTTTTATCATTGTATAGAGCTCGGTTTGAAGATTTAAAAAAAGTACTTGATTTATCTGTCAAACGATTTACTTTTCTCAGTTATCAATGTTCTCGATGACATCACTACTTTCAGGCTATTTTTTGGGCAATTGACTTTCCAGTTTCTTTAACGATTATAACAAAGTTATTTATACCATGACACAGGTTATATTTCGAAGCATATTTTACTAAATTTAAATGTAGAAAAAGTGCAATTTTCATTTTTAGTGAAATGCCTGCCTAGAAGCGCACTGTAAGGCGATGTCGCTAAGGTATCTGTTATGGTTTGTAGGGGAGGTATGTGTTTGTGTGCAAATATCTATTATGTATACTTCAATATTCCTCTTAGATCGTGTTTCACAAAAGTTTTTGTTAAGATCTAAAAATGATCATTTATACATACCATTGATCACAATTACGAATAATCTTCGATCCAGCAGGATAAGCCAAATTTTGATCAACACATGGACATTCTGGTGGTATAACACATGCACCAGTTTCATCCATAACTTGACCTTCCGGACAGAAACAACCTTCTTGACAACCTGATTCTACACAATTATAATTATCATTTAAATAAATATCTCGGCATGTTGGTTGACAAATTGGTCCACACGACATATAAATTTTACCATATTCACATTGAATGGCTATATAAGATTTACATAATCTTTTTTAATAATTTTATGTCAATAACTTACGACATTTGTCTTGTGTACGCCATTTAACAGGAACATCAATTGATTGACATTTTTCAGCAAATGCCGAAAGTGATGTACATAAACACTCACAATCACCACCAGTATCACAACTAAATTAAAAATCACATTGAGATTATACAAAATACGGAAAAGTTGATTCTATCGCATTACTTTATAAAAGAAAATTGTGATTTTCTCTCAAGAGCTATGTTCTGACACAAGAATCAAATTCACTAATTTTTCATTATTTGTTACTTGATAGCTTTCCTCCCCTATTCTGCTAACCTGAATTATTAAAATTGATTTTTTCCCCTTGGACTATATGGAATTTTATTGTTAATAGCACTGATATTGGTTTTTTTTCGAAAAAGAAATTTTGATACTCTATCTTAGCAGTATATTAAAATGGCTTCTGTGAAAGATATCGTCCGCACAATTTACATTTCCACCTTTCTAAGATGGTGTGAGTGCGGGTTTTATTTTTGCTGTCACACTGACACCTGCTCAGAATGATGGCAACATAATTAAATGTCTCAAAAATTCTACTCTCATTACTTCTGTCTTTTTTTTAGATGCTATTAATATCCAATTGTTTTATCTTCTGCTCATATTTATAACAAAAGCAAAAAACAAAAGGAACATTTGTTTTTATACATACTGGCAAGCATCATAAAGACATTCAATATAAAATGATCGCACAACAGTTTCATCAAGTTTTTTAATACAAGGTAAAAATGGATTCGTTTCTGATTTATCAATAATCTAAAAAAATAAATAATTATGGAATGTACACACAAAAGAAAAGAAAAATATCGAAATATTTACCTTATAACATTCTTTCTCAGCCCATTCTTTACGTGCTTCATAATTAGCACATGGTGCTGATGAATCCATTACTGGTGATGGTCCAGTAACACATGTTTGTTCAACTTTCCATGATTCAGCCATTTCACTAATACTACCTGGTACACCATTAGCAGTGCTAAAATATTAATTAGATGAGTCTTTTGTTTTTCTTTCTTATCTGAATAAAATTCTTACTTAAGATCATCACTTGAATCACCATCAAAATCCCCACATAATCCAGCCATTTGACCTTTTAAGTGGCCATGAATAGTAACATAAATACGTGTTTTTTCATCCCATCTAATTGTAAAATCGGAACTATTAACAAACACAAATAAACCTGATTTCATTAATGCAACATCACCAAATATACGTCTTCCTAATGTTAAATCTGTTATTTCAACATCATTAACAATAGGTTCACGACCACGTATTAATGATATTGTTAAACTATTATATTTAATAAGAATATTTTTTGCACATGTTACACCTGATGTACCACATTGAATATTTTCAGTTATAACACGAAATAATTTATCTTTTGTTTGTGTTAATATATATTTACAATTGCCTTGATATGAATAACGGAGACCATCAAATGTTGAATAATGTGGGTCACCAGATGCTGAACATGTTGCATCACATTTACGTTCAATACATGACCATGATGCACCTGAGCAATGACATTCACTACAACCTCGTTTGATAATTTCATTAGAACCATATAAATGACCAGCATATCGACATGGACAAGAGTTAGCAACAACACAAGTTTTTAACTTAAAATAATAAAAGAAAAACAATTTGTTTTTATTCTAAGATCAAGAAAATACAAAAATCGATTAGTTTTTCTTTTCGAGTCTATATATATTTGTGTTTTGATAGAGCCTGACGAGCTAATCATGAATATATTGCTTTTATCTTGATTCCATCGTTGCTTAGCTGTAAAAAGCGTTCAAAATTTCGAATGAATTAGAATGTATTTCAGGCGCCGAACTAAAATGTAACTCGATATTTCTTGAATACTTTAAGAACAGAAGTAGCTAGAAATCTTTGGTTTTCACCATCTGAATGAAAAATATAGGAGAAAATGAAACTTTTCTGAATGATCAGAACCATGTATTGATCAAACTAGTGAGCTTTAAATTTTCATTGATCTCTGGAACGCTAGCCCTTCTAACTTATTTCATTCAGGAGTTATAAGCATTTTACAGGAAGTTTTGAAATAGGCCAATTAATCACGAGTCATTCTAAACTGTATTGAGTTTGGTGTATTCGTCTACCATGAGTTTCATGATAATATTTGTTTGTAGTCTCAATATGTTTGTAAGTTGCTAGATCATAGTTTTTGTAATTTAGTCTATCTAAAGCCTTACGTTAGATAATTTCAGAATTTAAAACAAATACCACCATTGTAGCCAGCATAGAAGAACATATCAATCTCTATACAACTTAGAAGGACCAGAAGTCACTTGATCAATTTCAAAGCTTCCAGTAAAATATTTATAATTTCTGAATAGAATAAGCTAGAAGTATTGATCTTGCGAAGATCAACAGAGAAATGTTTTCGCTATCGACTTCCTAAATTAAAACTGATATTTAGTTGGTAAAGCTTTCTTGAAAATTTGTGGTCAAAACCTATAGCAAAAGCTGACCATATTGACAAATAAATACTCCAGATAATTCAGTAAAGTTTGATTTCCCCTCTCAGATTTCTCTTTCGAATGGTGTATATGGCCAGTTTCTAGCTACCGTTTTTCTCAAGATATTTGAAAAAATATCAAAATGCATTATACTTTCATGCCGACAATATTCGAATCAAAAGCTAAAACTATATACGCGAGCTTATATAAATGACTTACATCGTGACTAAGAACTTGCCCATCTGGACATGTACAACCTTCAAATGTACTTCCACAATCTTGCCATGACTTCATATTATCACAAGTTTTAGGACATGATGAAGCATTGGTTGAATAAATTTGATTTGCTGGACAAGCTACAGCTTTTTCACATATTTGAGATTCACAATCCCATTCCCCATCTTTACATGTACTTAAAACAAAAATGAAATAAATATTCAAAGAAAAAAAACACACAATCATCATACCAATTTCCACATGATTTTGCAACAATTCCACCTGTTTTAACATAGGTATTACTTTCAGAATCATAACATGAACATTGACTTTGTGGAACACATTGTGGTTTGTCCTGAATTGATATATCTAAATATGTTTGACTTGGACATGAACAACCAGCAATACATTCTCGTTCATAGCATGTTTGACTTTTTGTTGTTAATTGATGACATGTTTGAGAACATTTTGGTGCACAATCACGATAAGCAGCACCTCCTGTACATTGTCCATATTGAGCATCTTGACATGCACTTTGAATTCTTGAATCAGTTAACCAATTAATTGTAACATTAGCTAAATAACATTCACGTGCATATGCAGCAACTGCCGAACAAAAATATATATTTTGAAAACGTGCGTTAGCATCTGAACATATATCAAATTCACAATTGTCAATAAATCGAGATGGATTAACAACAGATGAACATGGTGCAAATAACTCCGATTTTAATATTGCACATTTATTTTGTGCTTGCTTTTCATTCTAGAAACATAACAAAATCATTATTTATTAGAGGTTTTTTTTTGTTTTATTTGTAATAATAACACATACAGCAACATTTTGTTGACATGGATGTTGTTGTGATGGAGTTGCACATGCTGCATCAACTTTATAATCATCAACAAATGTTTTTATATTTGTTTCAACAATTGATATATGTGTTAAGAAATCATTTTGACTATTAAAATCATAGGTACCACATAAGCCACGTGTATTATTAACGAATAACGGGTCTAAGCGAATATAAGCTCGAATACCATCAAATTGAATTTGAAAACCACGACCTAAATACTCAGAAATGACAGTAAAAAAAAATAAAATTTTGAAATTAGATAAATACCAGAAAGCACAAAAAAAACCGTTGTTTCACGTTTAACAGTGATTTGGTCATTTTTAAATGGTAATGTTGGACGCACTTCTCCATTAATATAAACACTTTTATCTTTGATAAACACATATGTTTGATTAACTTTAACAGTTAATTCTTTATAATTTGATGTTGACTTATAATCATTAGTCATCGTTATATAAAGACCATTAGCTGAATTGATTTCCTAAATAAATTTTAAAAAAAATTATATTTCAATCATTTTTAATCAATAAAATAACTTTTACTTGAACTAAAATATATTCACAACTACCCCGAATAGCATAGTTCTTTCCGTCAAACGTTTGAATATGATTAGTTCCAATGACTGAACATGTTCTCGAACAAAATTTCTTTGTACAACTCCATGTACCACCATTACACATACTATTCAATCATAAAAAAAAACAGAACCATATTTGGAAAATTTTCTCATTTTTTAAATTTATACCATTCATTACAATCAATAGCAATTGTTTGTCTTGGTAAATAATATTTCCCATGATAATAACAAGTACATTGATCAGATTTAACACATGATGCGTTACGACCTAAATCAATCACTGTATCGACTGGACAAACACAACCTGGTGCACAATCTTTTGAGCAATCTAATGAATCTCGAAAATCTTGTCGATGATTTTGACATGTTGCTGGACATGTTGTCGCACATTCCGTATAGATTTTATCGTTATAGCATGTTTTAGCACAACGATCTGATTTTCTCCAATTAACATGAATATAATTATCTGCACAATCACGTGCCATAGCTTCAAATGCTGAACAAATTGCTTGTTGTTGAGCATCTGCACCATATTTAGCTGATGCACAATGATCACGTTTACATGCTTCAAATATATGAGTATCATTTATAACACGGTTACATAATTTAAATGAATCAAATGGATCACGAATTGGTCGACAAGCAATTTCAGCATCAGAAAGTAATTCTGGAGTACTGCAAGGATTAATTGGGACAGCACTTGCTGCACACTAAATTGAGCTAACCGTATATAGGTTAAGTACAATTTTATATTACTTACACCACTGTCAGTACGCCATTCATTAGCAAAATTAGTTACTGAAGTACTGAGTGATCCATCAGGTAATTCAAGATCATCTAAATGAAGTAGTGTTTTAATAGGAAAAAAAAGTTGTTAGCACAATCTCTACTGAATTAGAAAGTGAAAAACGATGTAGATGCTCTTGTTCATTACAGAGATATTGTTTTGTATTATTTATCTTGAGCGTATTTTGCACCATCCTTTCACTAAGTTTTCCAAAATTGCAATAAAGAAGTAGCTTAAGGGTACCTCCGCCCCCTTTCCTCGCCCAAAATTTTTGTTTTTTTTTTCATTTTTGGTTTTTTGTGGCTATTGTATAGTTTCAAGTACTGTCTATCTACTGACTATATTTTGGAATCCAATAATTACCTTTAAATATTAAAAAATTCAAGGATAAATTAAATTTACATAGTGAAAATAGCTAAAATTTTATATTCTTTTTTCTTTTTTCTCAAAATTAAATTTTTAGTACTAAAAGTACTGTTCCGCTCCCGTTTCTCCAGCATGGTAAGAGAGATCGAGCTGAAGCTTTTTTTTACATATTCTACTCACCATTTGGGGTGAGTAATTTTTTTTCTTTTCAAGAATTATTGCTCTGGTGATTTTTTTGCAGCTTTTACAAAATTTGCTAAAGGAATAAAAACAAGCGTTTTTAGGGTAGGCTCAATATTTTGACTTTTTTATTGAAACAACAAAAGATAAAAAGAAACTAAAAAAAAGATGCACCCCAAACAGTGTCTACTACCCGTAAAAAAATTTCAGCTCAATCAAACTTACCGCCTTAGAGAAACGAGGGCGAAAACTAGGGCAATTTTTCGACATTGTGACCCTATTATCTCATAGAAGACAGCATCAAGGAATTTTGAGTCTATGACAACTTTTGCTGTACTCATCAAGATCTATCTGCCCTGAAAATTTCAAATTTTTCTAATGAGCTGTTCTCAAGAAACCCTGGAAAGGGGGGGAGGGGAGTACCCTTAACATGACATTATTGATATACAGTCTTCATTATAGTCTGTGGAGGGGTGAGGTGAGAACTTCTATCCTATATACTTCAATATTTCATATAGATCGTGCTTCAAAAATTTTACAATAAAAAAAGATAAGTCATAAATTACCTTCAACCTTGTTTGTATAAGTTCCACAAAGACCTTTAACTTGTTTCATATATGTTTGTTCAACTGTAACATAAATTGTCATTTCATTATCCCATTTACAACGCACACCATCGGAATAACGTAAATAAGTATAATCTTCTGTACGACGCTCAATAGTAAGTGCTAGAAATTGAGTAAAAAAAATATTTTGTAATATATTTACTTTTTTTTTCATGAACTACTTACGTCCATTAACATATCCTTTATTTGAATCCAATATAACACCATTAATGCTAACAGTTTTTCCACGAGCTATAACACGAAATCCACCTAATGTAATACTCAAAGTTTTTTTGCATGTTGTCCATTGATCACAATTGTCACTTTGAACATCGATTTCCCAATTATTTGTACCAGTTAATTTATATTGGCAGCTATTAATAGAAACAAGTGTTTTTGTTTTGTATAAAGCTTGCTTTTATCTTATTCACTTACGCTCCCTGAAAATCATATTTAAATCCATCAAATGTTCGTATATGATCACGACCCCATAAAACACATGTTGCATAATTTAATGTTCGATGAACTTGTGCAGTTATATTAGCAATATCTTCATCATGAGTACTGCATAATTTACATGAACCATCGGCAGATACTGTAGCAACACCAGCTTGATCGCCACAACAATAAGATATACTCATAGATTCGTTACTGATACGTGATGGGACACTACAATCAGCTTTACGATAACATTGAACAAGGCGAGGATCATCTAAAAGTAATTTCGAACTGATTAAACGAAAATTCATATAAGAAAACCATACTCTGAGAAAATTGACATCCTTCACCAGCATAGCCACTATGACATGAACACGTATCTGGTGCAGTGCATTGGCCATTAACACAAGCCACCGTGCAGATAGGTTCATCACATGATTTGCCTGTCCATCCTTTGCAGCAAACTTGTTTTTCTACTTTACTAAAAATGAATAAAATGATTCTATTTAATTTTAATATTAATAAACAAAATTTACCGTTGATAAAGACATGGTGAACCAGTCTCTGATCTTGTTCTGATATGATCTACAACTTGATCAGGCGTGTTCAAGCCTTGTATACGTAATTCCTAAAACATTTGATTTATTTTATTAAGAAAGATTAAAAATTGCTTACATTGAAATCAATTCTCCAATCGCTTGCCGGTTTTTCATATTCACTCATGATATTAAATGTTGAACCATTTGGACAAGTATCATTTTTCGTCTCAACAACTGTTGCTGAACATATATTCGACAACTTTGTTTGAGTAGCAGCACTTGAAATTTAATAAATAAATAAAAAATAAACTTCTTATCAAATTGTATATGATTTTACTTACAGAGAATAAGTAAGATGCGCAGAAAAAAGAATAGCACTTAACAGCGACAAGTAAGCAAACATTTTACTGTCCTGTTAAATAAGAAAAGACGTTTTTGGCAAACTGTATCAATGTCGTCTGTTTTTATACTTGAATTTCTGTGAGAGAATATTTGAATATTTCCATATTTTTTTACTGTTAATCAACAATAACAAACAACAGCTTGTTTATTTACATATGAATATCTATTTGAACAACAGCTTGTGATTTAATATAAAGAAATTTCCATTTAATTTATACAGTAAACAATGCATACTTTTTTAAAATATTATCATCTCAGTAGCGCAAATCGGATGTTGCTATATAAAGTGCCATTGTTTGTCATTGTAAAGAAATATTTGCATTTACTCCTGCGGAATTTGGACTTTGGTTTTCATGCAAATTGATGTGTACTTTTAGAGCATTTTTTAACATTCTTAAATTATTGAATTATATTTAATGTATAGCCGAATGATATAAATCAACAAAAAGTTTTATCGCTTTTATTGTAGTCAATTTTTATGAGCAAATATTCATTAAACTATTCGATCAAATCAACTGCATGCAAAAGATTTAAGTGAAGATGTACAATGGACAGCATTATATTCTACTTTTTTTCTTTCATTCTTTGCGTATCAAAAACATCTGATGCAAAAGACAATTTATCTAACGTAATTCATTTAGTGTTATTTTGTTGCAAATATTAAAAATATTTCGAAAATAAAAATATCACCACAAAATTTATTTATTTTTATTCATTTGTGAATCTGTTATTAGGATATAGATCTATCGATGACGTGTCAATACTTATATTAATAGCAGATATTCTCATGTAATGATATATATTATGTTTAATAATCGAGAATATTCTATTAGGTATTATTTGAAGGTCAAGAAATCTGCTTGAAAAAAAAAAAGGAAAATATAATAGGAACGATTAAGAAAAAAGGCATAAAAATTGGCCACAGCTGTTGGATATGTTATTTGTAGACAAAGCGAAACGTTCGTCTTTCTTGCATTTTATTCATTAAAAGAAAAATTTTTCTTTGCTACAGTTACAACGAAATAGATAGGCTAATATCTTTTATGATGGAAGTTAATTCAAAATTTCAACATCAGGAATCAGAAATATCACCTGTTTATGTTGGTCGTGATCAAATGTCTGATATGTATAATGTTCGATTAAGACATACTAGGGTAGATAGCTTTAGTTAAAATTAACAAAATGTTTTTCTTCTTTGTCATCATAGTCAAATAATCCAACAGAACCAACATCACAAGTTTCATATCTTATTCTTAATACTGGTGATTTACAATCGAATGAACCAGATAATGATCTTCATCTTATATCAAGAAATAAACATAATAAAATACAAATAATACTTTTAATTTTTACTGCTCTATCTTATCTTCTATATACATTAAGAGCTTATATACCAGACAATATACAAACATATCCTTGTAATTTAATATAGTAGAACAAAATTTCTTTAAAAAAGAAAGTTACATTTTTCTTGTTTTTATTATAAAAGATGTTTGGTCAAGTATAAAACCATCTTCAATCAGACGAGTTTATACACCAGATTTACGACCCGATTTAGTCATTGAAAATTTTCTTCTGCGTCTGGCTGAAGCTTCCCAGGTAATTTTATTCAAATTGCTGGCTAATAGCTTTTTTTTCTTTTCAGACTCTTTGGTTAGTCTATATATTATCATATATTCCAAGACGTACTCATGTTGGATATGCTTATCGACATCCAGATATATTTAATTCCTTTCTTTGTTTTCTTCTTATTAGTGCACTTTCTTTTCAAATAATTAGTCAAACACCAATATCATCAGAAGTATATTTTATTGAATTACAATTTACAAGAACTAGAAAGAAAATATTTTACGTTTAGATTTCATGTGCATGTTTATTTATTAGTTTCATTCTTTTAATTGTCATTTGCCGTTTAGTTGCAGTGAAAATATTGAAATATGAAGAAAAAATGAAGTAATTTTTGATTTTATTCGAATTAAAAGTTTATCTTCTTTTTCATAGATCAATAGATTTACTAATCGTTCGTTATTTTGTTTTAAATTGTCTTTTCTTGTATACTGCGACAATAGGTTATTTAACAATATGTGCTTCTATTGAATATTTTACTGTTTATCTTGATTCATATTTTAAATTATCAACATTACCTACAACAATGGGTTTATCAAGTGTATTTATTCTTCTTTTGATTTATTTTCTTCTTGATAGATTTATTTATGAAAATGAATTTTATTCGATATGGACACCTTATTTATTTATTACAATTGTGTTCATCTGTCCACCATTACGTCGGTTATTATCATCGGAAATATATTTAATTACAGATGGCTTAAATTTTTATTTGCTTTGGGCATTATTCACTACAACAATCATAATGATGTTAATTCGACTTTATCGACAAATATTTATTAAATATGAGGAAATGAAAAGAAAACAACGTATTCATGCTATTATTGGACAAGCTGCTCTCGAAACAGAAACTTAACAATTTTGTTTCTAAATAAAAAGATCACACAAATATAGAAAATTTCATGAATCTTCGAAAAATCCATAAGTTTTCGAAAGATCGTAAAAATAGCGTAACATTTGTTATATATGAAACGATAACATTCTTTATGATAAAGCTGATAATAATAATCTATTCTATGTCAATGAAGAATATAAAAATGCTACAATAATATAATCAACTTTATATATTGAATTCGATTAATTCAGCCTTGAGTCACTTCTATTTTCAAGTACAAATAAACAACATATCTAAATTCATGCATCATCAAATGACTTGTTGATCAATGACACACAAATTGAACTGTTTATCAGCTCGTAAAATAACACTAATGATTTCAATAAACTGAAAGCATGAATATTGAATCGATGGAATTTTCTATTATAAGAATAAACAACATTTAAATATTCAAAGCAACACTTTACATTACAAACAGCCGTGATTTTTTTTATTGCGACGAATTGACCAACTAGCTTATAGTTGTCAGTTTCTATTAGCAAGTTTAAGTGGAAGATTTCTGAAAAATTAAGATCCTCCAAAAACCAGTTTTCTAGATTCTATCAATAACGTCTTGGAAACAAGTTCATCCGATAGAAGAAATATTTCTGAACAAAATACGATGTCCACTAGCTATTCTTAATGAACGACAATCATTATCCGATAGACCTTAAAAGCCGTTTCCTATTGTTTTTCCTTCTACAGAAGGAAGGATCATATGAAATATAATGAGTTTACTTGCATTTGTAAACACGTATACACATATATTTGTGAGAACTTTGAGCAGCTATGTGAAATACAGTTTTTTCATGCTGATAATTCAGCTCATCACATAATTTCGTTATCGGCATACTGTCCAATCAGATCTATTCTCTATCGAGCTTTCGACCTATCCGCTTTTTTTGTAACAGGAATCTTATTTTATCAAGTGTTTTTCATTTCTAGCTTACATCTAAGCAGTTTTTTTAGGCGGAAACTTTAGTGAATGACATGTTTTTCATGTATAACTTTCAGACAATTAGTGTTTTCATGCTGGCAATGGAGTTGATCAGATGTTTTAGATACTCAACTTTCGTTCAATCAGTTTTTTTCAGATTACCAATCATGCCAATCATATGTGGGAGTGAGCATCGGTGTTGAAGTCTGAAGTGAATATTGGTGCAGTTTATGTGTATGTTGGTTGATAAACGTGTAGGAGTGTACTTGGGTGGGGAGCCTGTGTTGTTTGGATATATTACTATTGTTATCAGATGTTTTTGTATATTTTGGGTGTGAATGTTGATGGAAATGGTACTGTGAGTGTTGTAATATTGGGTATAGGAATATAGTGCTGAGCTGCATGCTAGTGGGACGTATGAGTATGGCGGTGGATGGATACAAATGTGTTTTTCGGTCTGCGAGTGTAAATGGGATCATTTGAATATTAAAAAGAAGAACCACACGGTACGCACATCGTTTGTCTCGCTGACATCTTCATTGATATCGACACATACACCTACAACAGAGCCACAGAAGTCGACGAAACTGGTTCAATTTATAGTCCACTTCGAGGAGTACATAAATCAGCCCATTTCAGAGCTGTGAGTTTTCACAGTGAAAGTAGTCAGGGTGTGAATGCACTTTGGTTTAAGTGTGCCTATAAGTTTACGTGTAATTAGTTGAATAAATAAAGAGGGAAATCACGAGAAAACACAAATTCATATCAACATCCAAATGCAGACCCACACGTCTTAATGCATACATACATCTGATATTAGCATCAATTGAACTTGTAAAGCAGTAAATTGTACAGAAAGCGTGGAGTATTGAATTAGAATCAAGCGAGTCCTAACAAAGAGCGTTATTTGTTACTAAAACTTGGGAAAGCGGTCAATGGTCGAGTAGAAAAATAGTCAAGAAACTCATAAAACAAGAACAAAACGTTTGTTAAGGGTGGCGGTGTGGTTGCTTGTGTGAGGGTGCAAGAAGATCCATACTAACACCCTCACACATCCTTTATTATTACTTTTCCTACTGTTTTGAAGTAAATGTCTTGGAGAATAGTCGTCGTTCACTTAAAAATTTTGTGGTACTATCGATAGATATACAACAAATCCAACAGGTTTAGGTTTGGGTTCGTCATTAAAAGAAATTGAATGATTCCTATTTGAGTTCAGATCAACTTCTGCTAACGTTATTTTCTGTGAAGAAGGCACAAATTACGATTCTAATTTCAATTTTAGTCAAATCGAGTCTAGCCAATGAATTGGAATTGGTGCATATCTACAAGAAAAGAAAAAAAGCAAAAGTTGGATTGACGTCAAATTTGAAATATTCAATGACATTTAGTATCGAACTCAAACGCAAACGGTGTCAGTTTGAGTTTAGTATATGTCTAACCATCACAAAACTTGGAGGGATTACAGATAATTTGTGAACTGATGTTCTTTTATTTTTCATATAATTGGAGGCTTTTGTTCTTTCATTATTAATTTTTCGTATCGATTGATTTCTGTAGATCCGGAAAATTTATAGGAGTTTACTGCATTTTACACTTCAGAGTATTTCGTAGAATAAATTTCGTTCGATAAAGATAGGCCGTAGACATCTTATTTTGTTCAGAAATATGTCCTTTATTAGATGAACTTGTTTACAAAATGTTTTTGATAAAATTTCGAGGACTGGTCTCAAAGATCTTGCTTGCCCAGAAATCTTTCACTCAAACCTGCTAATGGAAACTTCACAAGTACTTCTCTTGATGAAAAATTGTTTCAGATACTCATATTTTTTCTTTGACTTATTCTCGCAATTGCATGTGGAACATCTATTAAAATTATGTTAAGATATAATTGTGTACTTTGTTGTACTACCCAGGTGATTCTTGCTCGGTCGGATTCAACTAATTGCGTCCATATCCTGTCGGATTTTCGTCGGAATCCCATGGACCGAATTCCGACTCTCGGACCTGATCGGATGCGTGCAAAATCCGATGGGATTCTGTCGAATTTCGTCAGTATTTATCGGAATCCTGTGCAAGAATTGCTTCTTTTGAGTACATTCGACTCTTAGAATCTAATAAGTGTGCTTTAAAAAAACAAAAAGAAAGGTTTTCTGATTAATTTGTTACAAAATTTAAATATTTTATTAAAAAATATTTTTATCAAGATTAGTAGAAACAAAACAATTGATATAAATACTATTTGTTTATTTCACTGTTGATATTTCACTTGTATTTGGTTGAGTATAAAGGCGAAATAGACCGCCACATAAACATCGACTATTTAGACGATGAATAAGAAATGGATACGGTTTTGCTGTAAATACTCGTGAAAAATTTGAACAACGTAAACATCGACGATATGTCGGATTTGATGATAAAGACATTTTACCAAGAGTAATTATATCAAATTGCATATCTAAAACATTATTAATTATTATTGAGTTTTCACAAAGATGAGTAGCAAATGATGGTAATTGATCACGAATGAACATTTGTGGTACTGGTGAATTTGGAATAAGAAATGTATATGATTTAGGAAACATATTGTCTGCTTTTGATTGCACCATTTCAATATCGAATGCTGACCATTCTTCGAGAAAATATTCATCAAATATATTTGTTTTTTGAACTAAATATGAAAATAACTTATAATTAATGTACATGATCTCAAGGGGATAAAATTTAATATTAGATAGAGGTTTAACGATTAAATTTTATTTGTTCCATGAAAAAAACCAAGTAGATAAACTGGTTGACTCTACTTTCGTTGTATGATTCATTTCGCAATAAGATATGAAAAATTATAAGAAGATCGTATGAAATCTATATAGGATTCCAGCAGTGAAAACTCAATAGACTTATTTCACTTCTTGTCTAACGAGAGAGACTTTTCAACTGACTAACCGCTGTTGTATTCGAAGTCTATACATAATATAGATCCCAGTGAGATATAAAAACAACATCTAAAGTTAAGTCTTCTTAGGCTTTCTCTGTCCAGAGATATAGATATTTATCTAAAACTTTATTCTATAGCATGGTATAGAACAACAAATCGAGTGATAGTATTTCGACTTGAACCTTTTCTCACAGAGAGATTTTTTCGTCGGTAGAATCTCCTAAAAATTTTATCTCAAAAAAGATATTTTTTCCTGAAAAATTAAAGTTTCAAAAGACACTCATATTCCATGACAGATGTTAAAATTTTCCGTGTTTTGGAACATTTATATGTCGAAAAGAAAACGTACTTTTGAACTAAAATTTTCAAGACATTTTACTTAGAGATCGAAAATGAACCAAACTCGAACTGGTTTTAAGAAAACAAAAATGAATCTTATCGAACTTGAAACAGTGAACCTTGGTTCAAGTTGGCTTCTAATTCTATTGACAAATAGACTTGTTTGTGAGCAAAACTCCATATCAGAATACCGCCATTCTGTTTGTTAGTACATATCCAGCCAGAAGCTAAAATTCAAGTACAATGTCTATAACTCTTTATAGAAGATTTAATAGTACGTATTCTTTTGAAGTTTTCGTATTTCAGTAGGATCTACTTTACGCACAGAGTCTGAAGTCAAAAATGATTGATCAATTGAAAACATTGTCTTGTAATACTGAGGTAGACCATAATTAATATTCGGTCTTTTATTTCAAAAACAAAAGAATCATCAATTGTTACCTTCAATTTTTTGACTAAATTTCGTTAATGTATGATAAATTTCTTTTAAAATATCTTTTTGTTCGTTGGAATTTATTGTTTGTTGTTGTGAAGATAATTGTAAACGAGCAATATTACTAAATGGTATTTTATTCATTTTATTAAGAATGTAAATATAAATTATAAATTCTCTTAACCATTGTAATTGTTTTGAATCAGTAAATATATTTTGACATGTTAACCATGATGATATTTGTTGTGATTGTAAATAACCAATAAAATAAAATATAATATCACATACCCAATTAATTAATAATGTAAATGATATTAATTGATAATGATTTGGATCTATTGGATTTATTTCATTTACTATTGTTTGATCACCTAAATATTTTATTCGTTTAACATCAATATTTTGTATAAATGATGTTTGTTGTAAAATTTCTTGTGCAGCATCAACAAAATTTCGATTTGTTGGTTCATATATAAATAATCGAAGATAATCTCGTACAACTAATAAAACATAATAAATAAGTAAAGTTATTAAATGTTCACAACTCTCTTTTGTAAATGGACGGACAAGACGATGTAAATGATAAAGACATTCTTTAAAACGAATAAAATAAAGACGTTTAAATTCAAGGGATTGTGATTCATAATTTATTGCTAATCGATCAATAAGTTGATTTATTATTGAATTACTTGGAATAAGACATAAAGTATCCCATATATCACATGGACAAAATATTTCGACAATATATTGTTCAAATAAATGAACAAGAATATTAAGCATAGATGATGACAATAATGCATCATTGAGACATACTGTACGAAGAAGAGCAATATTGCCATTTTGTGTAAAACCAACACAACATAAACCTATTTATAACAAAATCTTATTTAATTCGTAATAGAGATGCACAGGTTTACTTTACTCTCTCTTTTAAGATAAGATAAAGGCAGCGGGTCTCCAAAGTAAAATAAAGATCAAAAAGTTTTTCTTACTGAGGACACAAGATACGATAAAAGGGTTATTCCGTACATATCTAACATGATACTAGTTTGCTATTTATCACTTTTCGAGTCTCTTAACAAGGATACGATTAAGAGAGAGTGAGATGAACACTTCATAGAGTAGAGCAAGGTTTCCAATTGTTTTTAAGAGTGAAAGTAACTAAAAATTGGGCAGAAATTGTCTTCGTTCGTTTTTCAAGCAGAAGACATTGCACTCACTGATTTTGTCATGATAAATCGAAACTACTGAAATTCGCGTTCTGTTACAATTTCCCACGAGACTAAAATATTTTGCAGAAAGTTTGCCGTTTTCTGAACGGTAAAGCTCCTGCTATTGCTTTTGTAATCGATAACTCTGAGCTAGAGACTTTGCTGAATAGGGTAAAAGTTAGATAATTCATCTCGATCAGAGCATAGAGTACGAAAAGTATTTATCCTGCTTATTTTTATTATATGATGTTAGGCTTATTTTTTTTTTGAATTCTAGTGAAAGTTTATAGACAACAGAAATACTTAACATTGTTTATCCATAAGGCAAAATCGAAAGGATTTCTATTAACAATTTTATTATTTATAGTATACAATTTTGAATCCTGTAAGTGTTGTTAAATAAAAGTAGTCATTGAATCTAAGCATAATCTTCTATGTTTTACATTAATTTTTCTGACTTTTCTTTTTTCAAACGATTTTAATATCTTCTCATACCAGAATATGTATGTTGAATTCGAATAAAAAAATCTGATTGATAAACAGATGAATTAGTATTATTGATTGGAAAACATCGTTCTCGAGATGTAAGATTTAATTTATCAAAACAAACTGTTGAACCATCATTGAATGTCACTAGGATTTGTCTTCCGAATAAACCTTGATAATTATTATCTTGAATTAATAATTGATTTGGTGATAATGATATTGATGTAATACGTGTTTTAGATGTATTTAACAAAGTTACTGATATCCATTCTTCTTGTTCAATATTATATTCATAAATATCAATTAAATCATTATTTGATGATATCATATGTGTAAGAATACAATCATGTCCATTTCGTTGAAAATAAAATAATGATTCAAGTTTTCCATAACATGATGGAATACGAAAACCACGAGTTCGATAAGATATGAAAGATAATTTTGGTTCCAATGAAGCATAATTCACAACAAACAAATGAACAAGTGTACCTTTTTCATGTTCACTAAGAATAACATTGAAACCTTTATCTGTAGGATATATATCACATAGAGAAACACAAAGTGGTTCACGTGTAGAAAGAGAATAACTGGATGGAGATAATGAACAAATAAGTGGTAATGTATGAATCTAAATTAATTTACCAAAAAAAAACAAAAGATTCTATCAAATAAATTCTATTAGAACTTACTATACCAGATGTTGTAACGCATACAAAATTACCAGAATTAAGAGCATATTTCAATAATGGTGATGAAATATTTATTTTTTCATAAAACGATTCATTTCTATCAAGATTAACTATTATCTAAGAAAATTAATGCATTAACTATAATAAATTCATTTTTTTTTCTACAAAACTAACTAATTCTCTAGGAAAAATATATTTTGCACAAAGAATATCTTCATGTGTTTCATATTGATATACATTATCCATTGTATTAATACAATCGTTCTAAATGAAATAAAAATCATTTGATTTATATTATACATGTATACAAGGTGACTCATAAATAGGACTACAATTGAAGAATTGCATAATTTCTACTGCGATTCGCTCGAATGGGCTTATTTTTCGGTGAGTGGTAGACGCTTATTTGAAGTTTTTTTTTTTCATATGGATAACATAAACCAATAATCCTCTTCGCAGCGTACATCTACACAAACATCTGGCTAAAAATGAAAATCATGTTTGTTCAAGATAAAAGAAAAATATAGTTTATTTAATAGTATCAATAAATTTGTTCTAACTCTAAATGAAACTAGAAAACTTAATGCTCCAAAATTAGTCTGATAATCAGAAAAATTAATATCTGGCAAAATTAAACTGTTCCGCAGATACATCAAGCCCATTTGCTCAATCACTAAATCGAGCTCTATACAATGATAAAAAAAAATTATTTTTTTCACGATGTCATCTAAATGGCTAGTCTAATGAAATGAGTAATCCATCGATACCAATGGTATTGATATTGATCATATTAGGGATTATGACATATCTACGCCAAGCCTAAAAGTTCCTAACATCGAATAAGTTGGTTCCGTTTTGAGAATAGCGCTTCTAGATACAAAAAAGACTTTGTTCTATTATTAGAAACTTTTGAACATGATATTTTAGAAGTACAGTGGCAGGTAGTATATGTATTACAGTTAAAAATAATGTGGACAGTTTGGCATTCATTAATTCTAATGCAAATAATGTCAAGGTATTTAGGTTAGTTCTAATACTAATTTTAGTCTGACATCTCCAATTTGCTCCATGTGCATCAAAATAGTATCCTTCATAAACTTTGTCTTGACTTCTTATTCTCTTAGATGACAATTGAAAACTATCTATGAAACACTACACATGTATTTTTCTTACTTAATACCAGATGAATTTACTTTTATATGATACCAACAATAATACTTGATAATAATTATGTTCATGCTATTAATATAAAACAAAAACATTAAATAAACTTCTACCACTAAGAAAAAAATCAGCCTATTTAATGAATCGATATGAAGATATTTTTTTTTTCATTGTAGTGCCATTTACAGATCATCCTGTAAGGTCGCTATACCTGCATTTTAAATATTTGACAAACTCCTGCTTGATTACATACAAGCAAATGTGTACCATCAAGACTCCAAACAAGTTGAACAATTGGTAAATATGATGTCGTAATTAAACTAAAATTCCATGGTTGTTCAAGTGAACAAATATAAACACAAAATGATGATTGTGCTGTTTGATGTAAAGATCTATGAACAGTAGGCGAAAACAGAAAAAAACAACAACACATCATAATAAGAAAAAACTAACGAAAATTATTTACGATGAAATGATTTCAGGACAATTTTTTTGTTGTTTTAATGGAGATAAATAATTACATGAAAAACAAAGAATATTAAAACATGATATATCCATTTTTAATATTTGTTTTAAATCTTCACCATCATTTGTCATTTTTACATCAACGGTATAAACGATCTCCATGATAAAAATAATCTAAAATTGAATCTCAAAAAGGAATAACTATGCAATATTTCATTCGTTTAATTTAGTAGCAAATCGTTTTTGACGTTTGAAATTTCCTACTCTCTGTCATTTGTAATCAACACAGTAATATGCGCCACCTTTCATTCTAGTTTAATCATTGCCTCAAAAAGATTAGCCAATAGCTTGCTTTTTTTTCTGTCGTGAACCAGAATTGTACCGAAAGATTGTAACCTAATCGAGTTCGAATTTAAGAAAAAAAAACATCATTTTATTTTTGCTTTTGCTCATGTCAGTTGTTAGTTAATCAATGTTACGCCAAGCTTGTCTTCTTTATCGTGTGTATCATCCAAATTTTATTCGACAAACCCTCGTTCCTTTAAGTACTAGTACTCGTTATTTTGCTGAATCAACCAGTACAGGAAAATCAATAAATGAACCTTCAAAAGAAAATATAACGGGAAAAAAATCATTTGATAGTGTTCGTAAGTTAAAATTTATATTTCCATATCTCTAGTTCATTATTTGGTTTTTCTTTTAGCTGTACATCTTGGTTCTTTTGCAAAAGTAATTATGGTTTTAGGTGGACTTTACGGACGTTATCGTGACGTTCCTGATACAATACCGTATGTTACAATAAATATTTACGTATAATAACTAATTATGAAATCTATTTAGTAATCGTGCATATCAAAGAACAAAAGATCGATTTCGAGCACGTTGTGTTGTTGCCTCTCTATTTGGTACGGCTCTTCTTGCTATTGTAGCAGCAATGCGTGGCAAAAGTGCTGCTAAAGAAGGCAAACGATACACAGATAGTGTTTATGAAATGCATCGTGGTGGATCACGATTACATGAACAATTAGAAACAATACATAATCGTGGAAAACGTTCAGAACGATATTCACCACCGGTCGATGAAATCAATAAATAATTACAAAATGGGCTATCAATGGTCATAAACTGTTTAGCCACTTTTTTTCTTTCACCTCTTTGGTACAGAACATTTGGATACTAATTAAATGTTGTGTCTTTTTTTTAAGAAGGGGTCTGTTTACCCGTATTATTCCTTATGATTAGAGATATACCAGTATTCTATTTGCTTTCTTTGACTATGAAAATATTCACAGACAAAAGAAAACTTTATTACAGTGGCTATTTTATTGAATTGAATTAGTTTTGCATTTTTTTTGTGTCATTATTTAAGAGAAAGATAACTAAAGTGAATATGGTAAAATATTGTATAATCTAGAATAGGCTTAATACTGTTAATTTGGCATATGGTATTTTCTTTTCTGAGTTTTTTTCTTCGATAACATGATATATTATTCATGCATGGTAGTTCAAAGAAGAAGCTTCTTCTTTAATAGATACAATCAGAAAGATTATAATCAGATTTTAATGTTTTTATTTATATTACTAGAAATGAAATTAGATTTCTTTTCGTTTTATTTTGAATAATTACTCTTATCAATAAATAGATTTATCACTTAGCTAGCCCATTGGGGCTGAAAGTGTGTGGTTGCTAATGAAAATCCTTCTAGCAAAAAATTTCAACACGATGCGTCAAACTACACTGAACTTTGACGAACTATCTATAGCCTTCAAAAGAATCTCTATAACTTCATAATTACAAGAGATACTGAGCTTGATGCGATATTAAATGAAACTGAATACCTATGGGCAGTTTTTGTCTCAAGAGAATGTTGAAATTCGCTTTCATTCCTTCTTTTTTCATGCATTTTAGTAGATATGGTGTTACAAAAGCATGTGTAAAGATGACAATACGATATTAAACTTCACTTTTCTCAACACAAAAAAAAAACAACCAGAAAAAAATCTCGTCGAAAAAATGTTTACATCCATTTGAATCTTAAAGAAAATATTGGTTATACCTTGAATCTGGTGGAAAGAGTTTTGAATTTGCCTGATTGAAAGTCATGTTCGAAGAAAAACTTAGTAAAATGGCATATTCATAATATATTTAAGTAGAATTTTTAAAAGTACATGATAGATGGCGTAATTAAGCAACATCTGTCATGCTGAAATTATTCATTCAATGCTGACGCAAATAAAAAGATAGACATGCCTTAAAATTTTTTTTTTCGAAAAACAGAACACCATGGTCGAAAGTCTGTTCAAATTTGATTTTTTGCTGAAAAGTCATATGTTCTGAGAGAAGGAATTTCAATGTATCTTCCTGTGAAATAAACTCAACTTCGATTTGTTTTTTGAAAAAATAGATTTTCTGAGATAGGGAAGGATTAAATCATTTATTATACATTAATTGATGAGATTTAGCCAAGATATGTGATGATGAAGAAATAACTTTTGAGGATAGTATATCTATTTCTTTTCTTGTACAATATCTCTTGTACAACTCAAAATAGGTCGTCTGTTGCGAACCTTATTTCTTTTCTCAACAGAAGATTGATGCACTTTGCAAAGGATAAGGACCAGAAAATTGTACCATATGAATGCTTTGTAAGTGTCATGTCATCATTAGATAATAATCATGTGTTTCGTCTCTATACTGATACTCTTCATTCACATAGAGGACCTAATGAACTATCAATTGCACCAAGCGGTCCTAGTATTATTGAAAAAGAACCGAGCTAAAAATATTGATAACATAATACTCAGACTAGCGAAATGGCATCATCATATGATTCTTGAGTGACATTCCACAGTTCTGATACTCTGTCTAGACGCTCCTTTTGTAGTATTGACTATCAAATTAATGCTCTTCACGCCACATTGTTAACAGATTGTTGCACTGTTGATGTTTATTGATTGAGTCGGTTCCTTATGAGCGCAATGTCTCTAATGCATTGTAACATACGAGAGAAACTGGAGGAAATAGACACTTAACGTCTAGTTTCTGAATCACACGAATGAATAAAATAGAAGCATTAACACACAATAGACTACACTTATCAGTCTAAGCTGCAAAGAGTAATTTATTTGACCTGTTGAAATTAATTAAAAAATAACTTACTTGTGAAAGGTTTCTGTTAATGAGTTAGAGTTTCCATGAAGTTGAAATATCGACGAACATATCTTGCTTCTATCCATTCAATGAATAATTCCACTTATGTCGTACGTTGTTTTTACAAGTCTTAGAATTGTCTAACTTGGTAATAAATATTTTTGAATGCTCTAATAAATTATCGAAATGATCAATGAGTTTTATCCTAAAGAAATCTTTATTTTTGAAAGAAATATACTTCAAAGCAGTTCTGATATAGTGGCAGTTGAATAGGTAGAGTATTAAACAATTTTCAGATCACAACAGATTGAGTTGGGTCAACTAAAGATGATACGATTTTAAGACCTAATCTCTTGTATTTAATATGAATGGTATTTAAAATAGCCATCCTGCGTGTTTTTTTCTATGTTCTATACAATCCGACTGTTTACTTATTTCAATTCTGTTGATAGCTGCCAGACTTTATTTTCTTGAGATTATTTGTGGTTTTTTTTGTAAAACTTCCAGTATTCACTTCAAACCAAACCGAAACAAAAAAATGAAACGAATAAGAACAAAATTCGATAAGATTTCTTCTTTTGGACTCTGAATTTCTTTCAACACGACTTAAATACATTGCATACGATTTAACTATAAGTTCTAACAAGTCATTAAATACAATTAAGTTAAAAATAAATTCTCAGTCTTAAGTGACTTCTTCGAACTACTTTGGATTATCAGTAAATAAATTTAATAATGACAAGAATGTTTCTTCAGTCACGTTCATGCGCAGTCATAATAATTATGCTGAACGTTTCTTTCAAATTTCTACCATCCTCCAAAAATAAAACCGGTCTGGCTGTTTCATGATTGGTCGATCTGAAATTCACACTGGTATCGAACTGAATCGGTCGATAATCTGTACCAGTTCCATCCCTAACACATTCATAGTTCGGTATGAAGTATTTTTCTTTATCTAGAATGTTATATTCTAGAAAAGTACCACAATAAAACTTTTTAATCATGGTTTCTATTATGTTTATATCTTTAGTTATTGCTATTAAAGCATTTATCTATTTTTGATTATTTGAATCGATTTATTAGCAAAACTGTAACATTATTATTAGCATCCAGGAATATATCTAAAAGAATATTCTTGTATATTTCTGATGAGTTAAACAAAAGTCTTAAGAACAAACAAAACATTTCAACGTATCCAAAAGAACAAGGACGACCACCTAGATATATACAAGTGCGAAAAATTCACTGTTCTGTAATTGATAAGTCTTTTAAACATAATAACGTTTGCGTAAAAGATCAAAAGATGATATAGTGTTAGTATTTGTTGGTAACAAAGGTGATGTTAATCTTGGTAAAATAGGCATTTGTTTAATTGTTTGTATACGTTGATCAGCTAAACTTGTATCAATAGCATTTTCAAGACGTTCTTTAAGTAAACGACTGTTTGAACATATTGAGCAATTTAAATTTCCATTTGATGAATGATCATATTCATCATGTTTTATTGGTGATGGTACTCGATGATAATTATGGATCGTTGTTGTTGGTGGTGGTGATGGTGGTGACGGCTTCATTCCATTAGATAATTTTGATAAGAGTAATTGTTGTCGAAATTCTTGTTCATAAAAATGACGTAATGTATCGATTTGTGAATGTAGTTGTGCATGTTGTTGTAAATTATTTGGTGGATCATAATTTGAAACTAATTTATTAAAATCATGTCGAAGACGATCAAGTTCATATTTAACACGGTCAGTATCTGAACGAATTTGTTTTGAATTTTCAGCAATAATATGTTCATATTCTTGTTGTTGTTGAACAGATTTATTTAAATCATTCTGTTGTTTTTGACGTGATACAACATCACGTAAACGTTCATTATCTTTTTCAGTTTGTATACGTTGTTCACGTTCATGTTCATAACTTCGTTGGAGTGTATCACATTTCAAACAAGGTGAAGAACTAAAACACAAAAAAATCGGAGAATTAGGTTAGTTATTATTAGAATAAATTTCAAATAAAATATTAAGTTATTTCATTTTAGTCCTTTTTTTTACAAGCAAAAACGATTCAATGTTGATGTCGAATTATTCTTACGGTGAATGTTGATGTTGTTGTTGTACAGCATTGTTTAATGGTGTTGATGCAAGAATAACAAGTGGTTCATGTAAAGCACGTTGTTGTTGTTTATTTGTTATGTCTCTCTGTTCATTATGAAATCGTTGTTCAGCAGTTAATTTTTCAGATTCAATTATATTAAGACGTTGTGTAAGTGTTTCAAATTCGTTTTTAATTTCACGATCTTTTGATGCTAATAATGCTTCATTTTGTGTTTGTAAAACAAGTAAACGTGCTTCAGCATCACCTAATTTAATATTTAATTGTTCAATTTGTGTTTTATATTTTTTAGTATCATCTGTGGAACGTTGTCGTTGTTTCATTTGTTCTTGTAATTCATTTGTTAATTTTTGTTCAAGTTTTGAACGATCTACTAATATGAGACGTATTTCTTCTTGTAAATTATCATATTTTGTTTTAAAATCAATTTTTTCTTGTTCAATTAAATCTCTTTCATGTTTTAAACGATCTAATTCATGTTGTAAAAATGTTTTTTCTTCTAAAGCTTTTTCTAAATCAATTTTATAACGTATTGTTACATCAAGTGATTCTTTATGTAATTGTAAATCTGATTGTAATTGTTTTGTACGTTGATGAAGATCCTCATTTTCAGCTGATAATAATTTCATTTCTTCTCGATGTCGTAATTTTATTTTTTCAATATCTTCTTCACGTAATACACCTGCTGCTGCTGTTTGTAAACTATTTGCTTGATGAATACGTAGTTTTTCATCTAAACAAATAACAAGAATAAAGTTCAATTTTTGTTCTATAGAACAATGAATCACATATTGTGTTACTTCAATTAAAAAATTACTAACCAGATGTAGTTTCACAATCTAAGAAATGATTGAACATATTGTAAATGATGAGCGGTGCTTTAAAGTATGTTGACAATCATATCTGATATGATGAATTTCTATTCAAATTTCAATCGAAATCTTATTTATGTGATGAACTATGCACATAAATCTTGACCGAGAGAAGAAACAGAACACAAAATAAAAACATGACCAACTGTTTTAACGATGAATACTGACTGCGTATATATATATATATATATATATGATAGATGAAATAAGTAGAAGTGGCAGCTATGCATACGATGAACTTCACTATTCTCAAGAAGTCCACAATGTATAAAACAGTAGACTGTATCACAGTTTAAAATATACTAGTGCTCTTCATTCAAGTTTAGCTTTATTATGCTTCATGGCTGTTTTTATGATGCATATCTATCATTGAAAAAAAAATCAATGGTTAATATCAAGTATACAAAATGTGAAATGTTCTTCACTCAATGGTTTCTTGAAGTCATTTTGAAGAAAATCAATCGAATCGATTTAATCAACAAAATTTACCGGTAAATAATTGTTTCATTTTATATGAAACTTTATTAAAAAAATAGTTCATATATTAAATCTCTTCTATTTCTGATTAAATTTATAAATATATCACTAAAGAGTAAATATCGAAAAATAAATAAATCCGTCAATAATCAAACTTTCGATACTAACGAGAGAAATCTTTCAAGTGAGTAATTCCTTTGGATTCAATATATCCTAATGAGCTATGAATTCCTTGAAAAACGTCCAGACCGGTAGCTTATTGTTACAAAAATATTCTATTTTTTGAGTTATAGTCGCGGCCACCTTAAGAGCACGGTGTATTGTAACCAGTTTTTTTTTCTGCTAAGGGACCAACCAACTATTTCTGAAAGCACAAACACATAGTGCCTGAAAGAATCACAAATTTTAGGAGGGCGAACCCAATATTCGAAGATAATGCTATCTTCTCAACTGCCACACGAAATAAAACCTTGAAAACACTAGGAAAGTTCATTTTCGAATTTTGACTTGAAACATTGCACTTACATAGATCTCAACGAGAATAGTTCATTTTGAAAATGTCAAATCTTTTGATTTGCTTCTCTTCTGCAATAAGAACATCAATTCTATCAGTATATATGAGCAATGTAAACGATAAAGTCTTGTCATAGTTGTATCTCTGGACAGAAAAAATAAGGACATGTTTGGAACCAGCATGGAAAACTGCATTGAATGATGTGATTATTCTTAATTTTTAAAACAAAAATTGTTCAACAATAGTTTAGCGTCAGGACTTTCATACATTTTCCATCGAAAATCTTCTTGTATGAATTTCATTTTTTTTTCTATCAATTTTTTATTGAATAATGAAAACTAATATTTCTATGGAAAAAAATTCGTTTCTAATAGGCCAATAAGTCACGTCCATGTGCTCTATAGGAATTGCTCACTGTTCCACAGAATTGTGTTAAAAACTACCGTTAAAATGCAGTATCTCGGTAGCAATAAGCTAAGTATGAATTTTTTTCAGAATATTCATATCTCATCAGAACTTATCCGGATCTTAAATTTTTCTGTTAAACAAGTCTGAAAATGTTGAACCCGACAGGCTCTAGGTTTACGGAATTATTTTTGTAATATATAATTGATTATAAAAAAAACTATATATTATTACCATAATTATCACGTTCTTCTTTTAATTTGATACAACGTTGATTTAATATGTCTTTTTCTTCTTCTAATGATTGAAGTTTTTGTTTAACACTTTTTAATTCCATATTTAAATTTTTTGTTGCCCATTCTAGACGTTGTTTTTCATTGATTTCTTTTTCTAATTTTGTTTCTGTTTCACGTAATAATTGATCATTTTTTTTATATAATGCTTCAAAATTATTTTTCTTTATTTCCATATCTTTTAATTGTCGTTTTAATTCAAGACTATCTTCTTGTTTACGTTCGATTTGTTTAATATCTTCTCTAAGTGAACTTAAACGGTCCTAAAACATAGAAAAAAGAAAAGATATATTCAAATATTTTTTCTCTTTTTGTTTTTACCATATTATTTTGAATCGATGATGTTGAAGAAGACATTGAACCACGTAAACTATTAAAGTCATGATGTGCCGATGTAAGCGTTGCTTGTCGTTGAGGTGATGCAATGATATCATTCGAATATGTGTCTGTAATATGTTTAAAATCATGTCTATCATTTGTTATCGAAGGCCAATGAACTATAAAAGAAAAATCAATATTAAGAAAATTTTTTTTTTCAGTTTTGAGTAGAATCCTACGAATTCAATACTATTCATTTTTGTATTTTCATTTCGGTCATGTTTTTTCCTAATTAAAACTTAGTGAATAAACTTATCTTTTGCTCATTGTTAAACATTTACTCATGTTTTTTATTGATTCATAATGCATAGTTTTTAGAAAAAAAAACTAAAGCTCTAAGTTCAGTATATGTGTAAAAGTCAAAACGATAATATAGCAATCTTTTATTGATGTTTCTTAAATTTTCTCGCAGAACTCTAGTTTTAAGTTTCGATAAAAAGAGCTTATATGTAGATAAGGTATAAATCTGTAATTCAAATATCTCTATGAAGGTTAGAAACTTGAATCGATCTTTTATTTGATCTATTATTAGCTGATATTTAATGATGTAAAATGAGAATGAAATAATTAAATTTTTAAGTGACTGAGCAAAATTTTGCTTAAAACTTTTTAAACAGATTAAAATTTTAAGTTAAATAATACAATAGTAGGAAATGACAAATAGTTTATCTCGATCGTTTATTGAAAAATTATCAGTCATCTAATTAATCGAAATATTTGTTATATGAATAGTTTTAAAAGAATAAAAATGACATCAATATAAAATGTCCAACAGGTTCTGACATCGGATACCTTTTATTGGTCCGAGATGACTTGTACTCCGCTAGAGCCAAGACAAGTTCAATTCAAAGTGTGCGTGTGAAGTGTTTATCTTCTCATTCTTCACGCCCTCACAACATCATGAAGAATATTGTTCAAAAACACACACTAAACTTTTTTAAAAATGTTATTGTCATTTTTTTCCCAGCAAAATAATTGGAGATTTTATCATCGCACAGAACTTCCATGTTAGCCTTATAATAAAAATGTCATAGTAAGTCAAAGGGATTTTTATTTTTATTTTTTGTAAAGAGTTCGACAGTGCATGTAATAAAAAAATAATCGAGATTATATGATTTATGCGTGATCAGATATTTGAAAAATACTGAATTTTGCAATCTTTTTATCTCTCTCGATAGCACTTTTTTTAATCAATTAAAATCAGTCTATTGATCTCTTTTTTTGACATGAAAAACCTTCTTTGAAAAAAATAAATAAAATTCGGATCGATTGCCTTATTTTAAGGCTTGACATGTAAAACAAAAGATTTTCATTATGTAGACTCGTAAATTATCTGTTCGATATATACTTTGATCGATCAAGCAAGTAATAGCTTATAATAAATCGCAAATACATGATCGAGATAAGCACTTCTTAATGTTTACTATGATATTATCGATAGAAAATTTATTGATGATTTTATGAGTCTGAAAAAATTTTTCTATTTAATTTCGAAATGTTGATTATCATATCTTCGTATGTCATCCGAAGATATATTATTTAACGTATTGATTTGAACACCGAATCCTCGTATTATGAATCGATGCTGTTACCTATTTCAAATTGTAACATGCTCCACTTTTTATTAAATAAATTTTGATAGGAACATCATAGAAGCCTGTAGTTGTCATCATTCAAAAGATAAGACTCGAGGACATCGAAATTGAATGCGTTCAAACAGATGAGCCTTTAATGAGAATTTTCGACAATGGATATTCTGCAGCTATTTTCCTTTTGATTTAGACTTTTACTAGACTTAATCAATAGAAAAAATTCTTTTCTTTTGATCTATGCAAGGTCAGGATCCTAATATATTTCGTTCGAAAGTTATAAAACTTGTCTCGACATCCTTCTTCGATTTCAGATAAATCACCATGTTGTGTCGAATGGTGATATCTGTTTCTACGTTGGGGCTGATTTAACACTGATATCCCAATATTTTCGAAATATCGTTTCCTTTGTCACTTGGAGGCTGATTTTGGAATTCTAGAAACATTGAGATAACAGTTTCAGAGCATATCGATCCTAAATACAAATAACACCATTCGATTCACCATGTTGAATCACCTTTGCATAGCTGCTTTTCTTGGTGATCACAGTTTAAGTGACTGATATCTAGAGTCTCATGGAAAGTCTTGTACATCGCAGGTGGAACAAGCTAGAAATATCCATCTTTAGTGGATCGAAAGAGAAGAGTTTTTTTGTATCAGTTAGTTCTATTCAAAATCAAAATTGAAAGGAAAATATCTTCAGAATATCATTTTCAAAAGTCACCGTCAAGAACTCATCTGATTGAACCAATCATATTTCGGTGTCCCCGAGTGTTCTTTCTTGCATGATGAAAACCGTAGATCTCTACAATGTTCCTATCAAAAGTTATTCAAAAAAAATAATGTAGTACATTGTATTTTGAAATAGATAATTGTCAAAATGCTAAGGTACAAAACTTCAAGAACACTTTTATGAACTTACATTTATCGACGTCATCATGATATAATTGTTGTTTTGAATGGGGATCCGTAGGAATAGCAATTGCTAATCTCTGTACTGCATCATCAACGAATGAACTAGTATTTGAAGATATTGAATCATTGCGATGAACCATTGATGAACTAATCAATGTACCAATTGTTTTATATGGTGTTGATCTTTAAAAAGAAAAAGAACAAATATTATTTTGAAAAAAAATTTTAATTCATATTTTTTAATCTTTACTGATTTTGATTCATTGGTCGTGAATTCTGAATATCATTAATAATTTTTAATAAATTCTCAACTCCTGTTGATTTTGTTTCAATCGATCCTGTTGGTCGCATACTTGTTTGAACTAAACTTGCTAAAACTTCATTTTTCATCGGTGCTTTAACAATTGTTGCCGATTTTACATCTTGCTCTGTATCATTATCACTTGAATCGCTTGTTACACGAGTTCTTGCTTTAATTGAATTACGTGCTAAATCGGCACTCAATGGACGTGAATCATCCCATGTTGATTCACTTGTTTTTTTACTTAGTAATGGATTGTTTTGAAATAAAGCATTAATACCTGTTGTTGAGTCTTTTTTAGCTCCTATAGATGATGCTGTATATAAATAATCTTCACTTATTGGTGATTGTACATTTGAAATAGGTGTTGGTTGAGAAGTTTTTAAATTATTTGCAATTTGTTGATTAACTAAATTTTGAATACCAAAGGATGGCTTTTGTGTATTGTGTGCTCGAACAGCAGCTTCAATTGAGTCATCTTCAGTATCACTACTATTGATTTTCTCATTTGAATGTGTTATTGCAAATCCTTTTGTATTATTTAATGTTGAAAGTTTAGGAGGACTTGTTGATGCTATTATTGGTCTATAAGAACTCTTAATATGATGACCATCATCATCCGATTGTGATGATGATGTATCATCTGATGTATCAATTCTTTTTGCTTGTGTTACACTGGGTTCTTGTTTATGCATCGATGATTTACCATATGTCCAGGAAATTGAATTTGAATCGATTGATTCGGGTTGTGGTAATGCATGAACCAATGAATTAATTGTTACATTCTTTTTTGGTGATGCTATTTGTTCACCAGCAAGATTTTTATATATAGGTGTTTTTTCAGTTGATGTACTTGTTGATGTATTATCTACATCTCCATGTTGAAATGCAGCCGGTCCAGTACCAAATATTGATGGTGGTTGTTTTTGTGGAGCTGAGAAAATCGAAATTCAAAAATGAAAGACAAAAAAAAAGAAAAGAAAAGAAGCACTTACGTATAACAGGTTTATTCGTCGATTTTTCATCCGGTTGTAATGGAATGCTATGCACGAGACTTGATAATGTTTGATTACTTGGTTTTGATATATGTGTTCGTGATTCGTCAGCTTTTAATGGTATACTATTAATAAGACTTGATAGTGCTTGATTGTTTGGTTTTAATCCATTTGTTCTAGGTAAATCAGCTTGTAATGGATTGGTTTTAACAAGATCAGCTACAGAATGAGTTTCTTGTTTATTTTGATTTAGTGAAGGTGTTGTTCGATTTAACCATTGATTTGATGATCGTGGGATTTGTCTTGCTGAAGATCTTGAAAATTGATTTGTTTCACTTGATGTAGTATGTTCACTTTCATCATCATCATCATCATCATCATGAAAATGTCCTGCTGGATTTCTTATAACAGGATTAATTTCATGTTCATTTATTGAACCGGATATATTTTGTCGTGGTGAAAGTCTTGTCCAACCTTGTTGATATTCATCAATTAATTTTGCACATTCATCATGATGATTTTCTTTAGCTAATTGATATGCAGTTAATTGTCGTGCATCGAGTAATGTTGGATCACATGGTTCAGAAAGATTTGATTGAAGTATAACTTGAATGATGTCTGCATAGCCAAGACTAGCTGCCATATGTAATGGTGTTTGTCCATTTCTATTTGGTAAATTCGGATCAGCTTGTTGTTCATGTCTATCAGATAAAAGTATATCAACTATATTAGGACTATTTCTTTTAACAGCTAAATGTAATGGTGTCATTTGATCACGATCTCGAAAATTTGGATCACAATTTTGAAATGATACAAAAAGATCAACAAGTTCTTCATTACCATATTCAATTGAATAATGTAATGCATTTTTTCCATTGATATCCACAGCATTAATAACTATAGAAACAAAAAAAAAACAGAAAATATCATTTAATGAAAATAATAATGAATTCTTACAAGCATCAGCTCCTCCTTGTAATAAAACTACACATATTTGATAATATAATGGTTGATTGCGATTACCACTAAGAACAGCTTTAACTAAAGGTGTTCGTTGCTCTTTATCAACAATATTTAATCTTGCACCTTCATGAACAAGACGTTGTACTATACTTAAATGTCCTCTGACAACAGCCAAATGCAATGGAGTCTATATAGACAAACAACAAAATTAATAACTTGTACGATATGTCAAGAAAAAAAATGAAATTAAATTTACTCGAGCTTGTTGATCTTGCAAATCAATTTGATCTGGTCGAGCAAAACGCTCTACTTTATGTAGATCTCCTTCCCATGATGCTTTATGTAATTTATTTTTGTCAAGTTCTTTTGGGTTAATATGATATGATTCAACACTTTCAAGTGATACTGCAGCACGCATATTCGATGATGTGCCAGTTCGTTGACCACCTTCGTTGACTGATGTATGTGAACCACGTAATGATGAACGTTTTGATGAACCACTACCACTGAAAAATCGTGAAAAAATATTTGGCATTTTGTTATTTTCTTTGTCGAATTTGCGTATGTTGTTTTTTTAAGACATCTAAAACAAGTAATGGAATAAGTGAGCAACACAAACGAAAAATGAATCGATGTATACCGATCAAATAAAAAAAAATGGAATGAAGAATGAAAACACAAGAGGAAAAAATTTGAAATATGTTTAATTCTTCTCTAGTTACTTTGTGTAAATTAAAAGAATAACAACGTCACGCGCCCTAGGTCTATTTGATTAATCAACGAAACTTACGTAGATGTGCGCATAAGAATCACTTATTGATTTTCGTCTTTGTTTCACACGTCTATTTGTCCAATAATTCATTCTAACTGGAAATCTTGATTTAAACACATATATACAAATTCTCTTTTTTTTCAATTGGTGACCTTCTCTCAATTTTTTTTCTTTCTCTATCAGATTAAAATCGTGTGAGTGACGCAGCTGCACAACGGTTGCTCATGACAATCTTACAGAAAAGAGAACAAAAAAAAACAAGAAAGAAAAGGTAAGAGTGTGAGAACTCTTTTTACCTTTATCTTAGGGTATTGTATATATGTGAACTTCTTTCTTTTTCATTCTGGCATGTTTGTCATTGCTAGAGGACAAACAGCATGATGAATCCATCATCATCTTCATCGATGGCGCCATTATTCTCTGATTATCAACAACGAAGTACCAATTTACGTTCAAAAATCTTAAAAAATGAAGAACAACGTATGCAACTTGAACAAAAATTACGTTTAATGTCAAATAATAATTCACGTTCATATAAAAGCAAACAAATTCAACATATACAAACTTATTTTACACGTCTTAATCAAGAATCTCAACGAGCTGAACAACGTAATTTACAATTACTTAATAATTTAACACAAGCTCAACAACATTTAGATAAATTACATTTTGATGCTGAAAATTTAGTACGTTTAAAAAATGATTATTTAAATTATTTAGAATCACATTATCCAAATTGGCAAAAACCAACATTAACTCGAACAAGTACTAATATTAATAGTAGTAATGAATATGATCGTTTAGGTCAACATATGAAACAACATGATCCATTAGAAAGTGATGGAAATCTGCGACAAAGTGGTAAATAATAAAATATAATTATTTCTATACGAAAATCAAATCTTTGTCTTGTTTTGCTTTTAGCACCCATGGTTCGTCAATCTTATGATGTTGAATCCTCAATGTTATTTAAACGTTATGAAGATCAACTTAAAGTTGGTTTGGAACGTACAACATCTCCATCAACACCAATTTTAAATAATGAAATTAAAGATCAACAACAACAACAACAACAAGATGAACAATCAGTAACAGAATCAAATGAAATAGCTAATCCATTTTCACGTATAAAACGTAATGGTTCACTTCGAATGGAATTAACACGTACTGGTCTTTATTTTTTACTTGATTATATTGAAAATGAATTCAAAGATACAATAGATAAAAAAAAATTTTATCGTTTTGATCCACCAACAATAACACAAAAACGAACTATTATTGATATAGGTAATGATGAACAAAAATATTCATTAAAAGATATTGATCCAACAACAACATCAATGGTTATACTTGATCAATTACCATCAACAATACGTCGTACAACAATAAATAAATGTTTATTAACCGATGATATACTTTCATCAAATATAAAAGATTTAGATAAAGATATTATATCACAAATGTTACCTGAACAAGATCGTTCATTATGGTTAAGATTAATTGAACATTTTTCACAATTATTAAAATTACATATTATGAATTCACAAATATTAACTAATAAATTTGCAATAGCATTATTACCAACAAATGCTATTTATGCTCATGATAAAGCTAAAAGTCTTTTAAAACATGTTATTGAAAAATATGTTGGTACACACTCATCAAGTTCAGATGATGAAACATCAATTGATAGAAAACAACAACAACAACAACAACCTGTACAACAGATTATTCAAACAAATACAGCATCATCATCATCATCTGTATGGTTAAAAAAATTAGTAAAAGGTTCTATGTTGGATGATGATGATGAATCAACAACATCATCATCAATAACAAAAAAAAATAATCAATTATCGAGTTCAACAGCAACAACTGCAAAAGCAAAATTTCATAAAAATGATGATGATGATGATGGTGAATTTTTCGATTAGTTATGTAGTTCTTATAATCCTTTTTTTTTATATTTTTTAAACGGCGTATCTTATATTTAGAATTTCGGTAGATTGTTTTTCTTTTTTGTGACAAAAATTATAATCTAGGTGTTATTTTATCGACGAAATAAATTTTTTTTTATATTTTTTATTTGCTTACATATAAAGTAATCGAATATGTAAGGTTTCATTTATTTGTAGTATTTTTCTTATAAACACAACGACTTTTTCGATTGAATATGCTTCTATCAACGACAGAATCGAAATTCATAAAGCAACCAATGCAAATAAATTCTTGGGCTCTGTTTTGAGTACATAAATAGAATAAAATAAACAAGCACTGTTCGTTTTTTGATTTATGAGATTGAATATTTATAATCAATCATTATTATTATTCATCGAGGGTGTGTTATTGACAGTTCGAATCAATATAAGTTTTATATTTACTTCTTTTAATCTATGATAATTTGAATATCGTGCTATTGTATTACAAATCATTATACAAATTGAGCCTATTGCAATACTTGACATACACTTATAACTCATGACATAACCAGGGTGAACGTTGAGCTTCTTTTCCTCCACTGACTGAAGCCATTACACTAAAATAACATGTGTCGCATTTATCTGTCGCTAGTTACAGTGTCGTAGTCTATCTGTTAGTTATTAATTCATGATTTTAGTTTGTGCACACACTACATTCAATCGAACTTACCTATTTTCATATGTCTTTCCTTGTCTGGACTATTTCTCGATTAGTTATAGGTATCACTAATTCTAATTAAACTAGCTAGAAATGATTTGCGAATGTCTAGAAAAACATGGCAGATGTCCTGAAGATTGATTGAATTTGAATCAGAGCTGTCAGTAGACTAAATCAAGTCGATTGATGTTTCTGATTTTACGAATACGTTTAATCCTAGAACATGGCATTAATATATCACTCTAGTTTCAGTTCTTCACTTAATTTATTATCACAAACAATCCGATAATATAAAAATTTCTCATACAAGAAAGGCTTAAATTAACACAATCCTTTTGAACATATTAGTTCTGTTTCTCGAAATCGAAAAAATGCAACTATAATAGCACAAACTATATTTGATGAGGTCTACAAGAAAGAGTTTAAAAACAATTCACAACAAAAATATCAGAAATCAACGATACTTATAGTAACAGACAAGGAAATATCAATTTGACAATCAATTTTCGCAACACAGCACGAACTCAAAATTTACCATCCAATTGTTTTGTACTAAACAAGTTCTTCTGTTAATCGATGTATGTCAATGCGTCTCTGTTTGATTTCGAAAATATAAGAGCGAGGTAGACTTTATCGGTTTGGTCTCAAACTCGACCGCTTGTGAATCCCAAAATTTTGAATCCGACGAGTTCTAGTGTCAGACCAACAACTTTGGTCTGACAGACGCCTTTTCAGTCGGCAGTTCTGATTTGAACCACGTGTTTTCAGTACTCTATATTTTATTTTAGTATGCACGATAGTTAAATTCAGCTAGAAAACTCAGTCATTTAAGCTTCTCTTCCCTTACTGAAGAGCCCTGTCGTCTTATGTCATTGCTCATAAAGACTAAAAACAAATATTACTTATGATCATTTCGGAGTAGTGTAAGTTTTTATTTTATTTAGTTTCCAATACAATTTTCTTCAACATTTTAATTGTGAATAGTAATTGACGACATCTATGTACAAAATAATAGATTGCTTCATTATCTAACAAATAGAATAAAACAGAACAGAAAAAATAAAGAGTTCTTTCGATCGATTAGAAAAAAAAGATTTTCATCGTACAACAATGACTAAGTAAAGATAACGACATAAGAGTTGATCACCTTACATCAAATTTGTAAGTACTGTTTTTAAGAAAAATTTTTTTTTCTTACATATTAAATCGACAAAATATAGAAAATACGAAGAAGTAATTTCTTATTGCGATTCTACAATTTTTTTAATTATAGATGCATTAAGGAAAGCGTGTTCATTAAAAACATATAATATTCTTTTCCATTTTCTTTCTTTTAATTTGAATAGTGAGAATTATTTAAGTAGTTTTTCAAACTTATAGCTAATTCTTAATAATCATCATTCGCAATGTTTATCTCATTCAACTTGACTGATTTTCATTAATTATGATGAATTTCACTGGTTGTTTTTCTTGGTTGGTCAACTGTATGCACTTGTAATTTTCCTCGAACAATCACACAGTCAAAACATCATTAGTTGTTCCTTAGCTAGTTATCCTTTATATTATTAATCGTTCTCATGAGAATGCATTTAAGAATAAATTCACATTTCTCATGACATTTGAAACTAATAAAGAATTACGAATGTGAGTAAAATAGATACATTTTATTTTGTTAGTATCTATGAAATTGAATATAATATTAAATAAAAATCAAATAAAGCATTTCAATTATAAGAAATGATTTTTGTAAAATTGAACGTATTATATATATAATAGAAAAAAAAAACAGTTTTTATTAGAAAAATAAAATTCATCACAATATAAAATCATTTATTTGAATTCTATTCAAATTAAAAAAATCTCGATCAATTTCAAGTCTGTTTCAGATACTTCTATTTTCATTTCTATAGTCAAATATTTGTAATAGATATTATACTGTAATGATATCAAACATCTAAGAAAAAATTCAATTTTATTTTTAATTTAAATATTTATATCATTCTATTACATCAAATTAAAAAGAAAAAAAAATTATGTTAGATTTTATCATTATAATTATATGTATATTTCGATAAATAATATCGATAAATAATATCTATAAGAAAAAAATATGCGTTATAGCCAGTGTGATAAAATAAATGACGATTTCAATATTTCAACCATGACTATTTTTCATTTGCATTCTATCGAGGTAGTCTTTATTATCAGAGACTCTCCCTACTATGAATGTACAGTTTCGGTGAACAGTTTATTGAAACAACATATACCTATTTCCTACAAAATGATATATTTTATTTGACAAATATAATATTTTTGTTGGAAACTATAAGAAAAAAAGCTATTTTTAGAAAAGTTGCTATTGCTAAACCCAATACTTCTATTAAGTGTTAGAAAAATGTTAAAAGACAAAGAATAAAATCGATAGAATGAAAACTAATAAGAAATCATCGCTAAAATAGTTATGATTTAGTTTATAAATACAAGTGTAATCAGTAGCGAAACTTCATTTTTTAAATTTATTATGAAAAACTTTTTTTGAATTTAACAATACTGATAGATGCACAAAACAATATCTTATTTATTTATTTATTCATGTTTCATACTCTTCAGCTTTTTTGATTATAGACTAGTTAAAGTTTAAAGAATTTCGAATTAGTCCGGTCGATTTATTCAGGATTAAATTGTGTATTCTTTTCATTTCAATATAAAAGCTTTGCATGTGTACTAAAACCTACAACGATAGCGTTGTTTTTTTTGTTCCTAAAACTACCAAAATACTGGTTCAACTGCGGATTATGAGCGCATATTTTTATTAAGAACAACTAGTGAACTTATCAACTACCTGAATCAATAGAATACAAAATTTTCTACAGATACTAGAAGGATAAAAGTTTATAGCAACTGTATTTTCAAGTTTTATTCTCGACAGTTATAGCCAGGAAGAATCTGAGAATACATTTGTGTAATTAAAAGCATTTTCTATCACGATTGACAGGTTCGAAAACATGAACAAAACTGCTCTGATGATGCTCTTCGGATAACTAAACTAAGATTTTTGACTTTTTCTTGAAGGTTTTGAGAAAAGATTTTTATTTGATAAAGTAAATAATTCTGAGCAAAATGAGACATCTCTCTAAGACTTTCCTTCATTGGACTGCCTTTAATTTACAGAATGCTCCAAATCGTCAAACATTGCAGAAGTATTGCAATCTTCAAACAGAAGAAGGCAAGAATGTATCTTGGATTTTTTGTAAATTCAATGCAGTTCGATGAAAGAGCGTTATGGAAACATTTGATTTCGCTCAGAATCATTTGCTTTATCAAATAAAACGTTTTTATAAAAGCTTCGAATGGATGTCAAAAGTGCAATTTCAGTTTTCTGAATATCCTCATTCAATCAGTTTTATTCAAGCCTTCGAGCCTATCAATCTAGATAGAGAACCTTTTCAGATACACAAAAATTTTTCAAATGCTTGTTAGCTATTACTATCAAAAAGATAGGTGAAGAATACAGCTACTGTAAACATATGTTCACCATTATAGTCGTATACAAATGTCGAATATATTGATTCGATGTGGTAAATATTAAAGCGTTGATGAAAAAGAAATGCCGCAATTTTGAATATTGTTCCAATGATAATTGAGCTCTGCATATTTCAAATAGTAGATTTTGTAAAAAATTAAAATTTTCTATCGAATGAGTCTTTTCTTATATTTCTATCGATTACATCAGACAGCAAAAAAAGCTGATTACGAAATTGGCTCATTATTTCTATGCTACTCGCTAAATATACAAGTTTATAGAATATTAGACTTGATATTTTTTTTATAAAGGTCAAATGAAAGTTGTATAAAAAAATATTTTCTTTTTAATAAATATAGATTCCTATATAGACGAAATGTTAATGAATACATTCATGATTATATTCTTTGCCATTATGATTTTTGTCATAAGGTTGTTAAGCATAATTTTCTTATGACTTTTGTCAAGCTACACAAAAATATCAAGTTCTATCTATTATTTTAACATGCATTTTTCATCCTATACATATGTACGAAGTGATGCATAAGTCAAATTATAACTCGAGGTTATTATTTTAAGTATATTGTGTATAAATATTTATCAAAGATCTCTTATTCAAAAGTAAGAATATGTTCATTTATTTTTTTTTTGAATCTTAATGTTTATTTGCTCTCGTGGTAGCTTTGTTAGGAAAAAAAAAGTAGTGTTCTGTATTAATTAATATTCACACTTCCATACTACTCATTGAGTATTTGCATCATACTGTTTCTTTTTGAAAAATCTCGAATATTAACACGCATTATGAAATAAATTTTTCTTAAGAAAGGATTATTTAGTATAAAGTAACAAACGAAAGAATATGCATATTAATTTTTTTTAATATTATATTTGACGATTAATTTATTGAAAAACATTAGTTTGTCTATGTTATTTATTATTAGATTGAAAGATTCCTAGTTGATTTATTGCAAAAGTCCTATTTTATTTCAATTAATTATTTGTCATGTGATAGATCGATACACTAATGTTTATGTCAAAGCATAAGTACGATGTAAGCGTTCTGATATAGTAAAAAAAAAAAATCTGTCAAATTTTTTTGCATATACCAGCAATCAAATGAGTGATAAGGACATTTTATCAATATTGTTGACTTTATCAGATTATTTTTGGTAGAAATCACATGTAATATAAAATAACATGTACATTTTTTTATTCATACATTCTCTCTATTCTAGAATAGAATAGAGAGAATGTATATGTGTATGAAAAAATGTAAGTATTATTTTATCTTATACGCAATTTTATAACAAAAATAGTCTGATGAAGTTAATATCATTGATGAAAACACTACTGAATAGAATGTCCTTTCTTACAAGTAAAGCTGAATAATAGGACTTGAATGGTCAAGATTGAATATGTTCAGATAAATTGTATTCGTGGATAACATTCTTCACTTTTTAATAGATATGTACTAGCATCAGTCATCGATTAGGTCTCGTGCATATCTAACACAAGTGATATTTAATTATTACAGAACACAGATCAATATAGATTAGTATAAGAATATTCAATGTGTAGCCAGTCGAACTGGTATTCAATTAATCAGACAATATTGGGTTTGATGCATACCATATTGTTGATTAAAAGCTCGATTTATTCTTTATAAGCTTCAATTGAATTAAGAAAAAACATATGTTATTTTGTAGTTTTCTAATGAAAGAATGTCATTTCTTCTTCTTTTTTTGTTTAATTTAGACATCTTGAATTCCATTTGATAAACTATTTATCACAAAATACTCAATAATATTCTATATGAATATGATTTTTATAGAAAACATCCAGAGTGATAATAGTAATTGTTACAAAAGATATGAGTAAAATTCTTACCATAATTATTGAATTCAAGAATAACTTAAAACAACAACTTATGATATATCATATAAGAATTGAATGTGTCTTTATCTAATCAATAGACAATATTCTCAAGTTTCTTCGAAAATTGAAAAACAATCAGTCATGGAATTTTTTATTATTCATGAGAATATGTTTCGAGTAAGTTTTTACTGTCAAGTCTCAAGTAACATGAAGTAAGAATAAGAATAAAATGACGAAAATATTTCTTATCAACAACTATGAACTCAAACATTCGAAAAGTACTGCAATCTCATGTAAGTGCTTTTTATAATATATATAAAGAAAATTTTAAATGACACACTTTAGCTATTCAAGTAAAAGGATCTATAAAGTTTTGACTACATAACTGGCCATATGTAGACTTGTAGGGAAAATCTTCCTCTATTTAATGACGTATGCGATATCAAATCCTAATGCGTATTGTTGACATGTTGATACGTAGTGCTACCGTCGTTGTAATCGATCATGATTGCGGCGAAGATGACGCCACCTATTGGCATGTCAATAGTATGCAATAGAATTTGATATTGCATAGATTATTAGATAGAAAAGGTCTTTCCGCAGAAGTCTACATATATTTCTTTCTGTAGTCAAAAGATCATTCAAAAACTTATAGACGCCTTTATTTACATTCAAGTGATTTCCTTCTTCAATCATATAAAGAGGTTTTCGTCATGAATATGTTCGACACAATACATCAATCGTTTTCGTATACATGTATATATATATATTTATGATATTATTTCATTAAACGAAATAGCAATCAAGTTTTTTTTTGTTGTTTTTCTGTTTATGACAGAAGAAGTCACCTATGAATATCAATATTACTTCTTGAATAAAACTAATCTCATGAGAAATTTATAATTTGCTTTTTATGAGAAAATTACATACTCGATTCATAATAACATTTCCTAGAAATATCATGTAGTCCGATGGTATTTAATTAAAATGAGTAATAGTAATCACCAGAGAAGTAACAAATCTAAGATAAACGTCATAGAATGATTTTTTTTCTTGCACTAGAAAGTATTAAATAGTATAATATATTTGATAAGTAATGTTAGATGCATATATTGACTTTAAATTAAAGCTTCACTCGTTTTTAACTCGAGAATATCAAAAACATGCTGCCTTTTTTAGTCGTAAAAATAAATATAACTTAACTAGAGAGTTCCTATTTCAAACTTGATATAATTCATTTAAAAAGTGACTATTCACTTCGTAAAATTAGTTTGTTGGTTTTTTTTTCTAAAATACTCTATTGAACTAGTACTTGAATGCTTTCATCAGAATAATATGACATTTCTTGAGGAAAAAAAAATGAAATAATAGACACATTATTAAAATACAGGACAGAAAAAAACAATATTTTCTTGTTACGTTAGCATTCTGGAAATAAATATTTGTTTTTCTCAAATAATATTACAACTGAAAAAAAAAAGAATTAGATAACATAAATCTTTTGAGAATAATATAAATTCAATAGTTATATTAGATAAATTATTAGTTTGATTTAAAGCTTTGTATGTAGAATTTTATTTCGGCATAGCAAAATTTTCTAATGTCTCCTATGTAGATTATTATTGTATTTTGATTAAATTGAGATTTATTTTTAAGATGAAAGTAAAGTTCACATACGCTTTTTTGTCAATAGAAAAAAAAATAGTAATAATAAAAAAAAAAAGAGAAAAGTTTTTATTTTCTTCGTATTGAATTTCAAGGCATTCATTCACGTTCTCTCTCTTTTTTTTCACATTGATTTTGTGACTGTGCGCAAAATTTTATTATTTTTTTCATCAGCTGTCCTCATCGTCTCGAGTGTACATTGTAATCTATTACATTTGGTTTGCATGTCAGTCAATCAATAGGAATAAATGTGAGAACGCGCGCTCCTCTTGCCGAAGTTGTCTCGAAAATCGACAACTATGGGTACGATAGAAAAAAAAGAACAAACAACATAAGATAAGAGACAAGGAGAGAGAGAAAATACAGGAAGACAACAAGAAAAAACCCATAATCGTACATATCGTTGTTTTTTGTTATTTGTATCACATGAGCACGTAATGAAATACCTAACAGAGAAAAATATGCATAAAAAAAAGTCGACAAGTGTAGTGCACATAATTAAACCTTTGAATAAGTTCGTTTTTTTTTCTCCTATTACATTGTTACGCTATCAAGATAAATTATATGCTTTGCTGTTTTCTTTGGTTTCATTCGCTTGACGAAAACAACAATAGTAATCAGATCATGGTGATATTATTTTTCCATATTTTAGATACTCAACATTGTTCTTTGTGACATTTTATATACACATACATATTTTTTCGTCGGTGGAAAGTCTTTCTTCTTTCTTTTTTTCTTTTCTTTTTTTTTCTACTAATTCTCAACCATTAATTTAACATAAATTGATGTCTACATATATTCGCTGAACTATTTATTTCCCCGTTGCTGTATTGACTTATCGTCGCTTTATCGCGTTGATGAGACGTTTCGACAACATTCTGTCTAAATTAACATTAACACCTACATATGTCAATAGTCGCCTTCGAATCATATCAAATATTTCAAAAATATTACTAAGATTTGGTGATATTACCTAGAAATAACTTTAAAATATTTATTCAAATAAAACAAAAAAAAAAGAAACCTTTGTATTTCATTATTACTTTATATATATATATTTATATTACGCATATATATATTTATTTTTTTGTGTGTATTCATTCGTCATTACTCATATTATATCGAACTAACTTTACTTTATTGACTAATATATCACACGGAATATATTAAAAAAAAAAATAAAACGGTTGACAAATAATAATAAAGCATGCAGTCACCTAGACATCGAGAACATTATCATAAGAATAAAGAAACAAAACAAGAAGATGAGAGTCCAAAAACAACTATAGAAGCAGACAAAGACGAAGAAGAAGAAGAAGTCAAAAAACAAATAGACGATATAATCGACTCAACAACACCTTTACCAACAGTTAAAAATAAGAAACGTGTACATTACCCCCAAACTAACGGAGAACATAGTGTGAAGACGGATAGTCTTCAGCAAAATCACGACACTTCTTCAAGTATAAAATAAAAAAAAAAAAGAATAACTAAAAATAAAAATTTTTTTAAAAATATTTTAGTCGATCTGTATTCCGAAACAACTAACGGCTCTTCAAAAAAGCCGACAACCGGTGATCATGTAATTCCCATAGAAAACGAACGTTGTTGTGGTTGTTGTTCAACACCCCAACCATTACGTCGACGTTTACAACGTTTTTTAGCACCATGGAAAGAATTTATTGAATATCAATCAAATTGGAGCTGGGTTATATTAGTTGCATCATTTTTAACATATTCAATAGGTGAAGCATTAACATCAGTTTTTCCAATATTATTTGTTGCATTACAAGATGAATTTCCTGAACAAGGTTCATCACGTGTTGCTTTAGTTCAATCAATGATGAATGCTGTACCATGTTTAGCTGGTCCAATAGCATCAATAACAACAACAAGATTTGGTTATCGTAAAACAGCTATGCTTGGAGGACTTATTGGTTCATTATCATTATTAGCAACATCATTTGCTCGTCGTCTTGAATTACTTTATCTAACTATGGGTATATGTTATGCATTTGGAAATTCTCTAGTACTTGTTGCAACAGTTGTTGCTGTAACAGAACATTTTGAAGCAAAACCATCATTTGCATCTGGTGTGACTATAAGTGGTATGTTGAATATTTATTATAGAAAAAAAAAAAGAAAACTTTTTTTTTCGTTCCAAAGGTGGAGCATTTGGTCAGTGTGTATTTGCTATTGTATTACAAAAATTAATTGATAAATATGAATGGAATGGTGCAATGATGCTTTTTTCTGGTATTGTTTTATCTATTGTTGCATTTGGTGCTTTATTTCGAGAAGTTGAGTGGGATGAAGAGGATTATGATGAAGAAGAAGGTAAATTTCTTTTGTTTATTTATAGAAAAAAATTCTTATTTTTTGTATGATTAGGTGAAGATGAAGAAACTGAAAATGGAAATGAAACAACATCAACAGCATTAGCACCTTCAGAACAATCAGAAGCCCCAGTTGAACCAACACAATCTATTGTAACAAATCAACAACCAGAAGAAACAAATATAAATACATCATCATCAAATGTTATTCCACCTGAACATAGACCATCAATAACGGAAGATGTATTTTTTTATGATCAATTTAGTAAACAAGAGTTATTAGATCAATATTCAAAGTCTGAAATATGTTTACCATCAGCTGTTCGTGAACATTTAGATGATGAATATCGTCAACATCGAATAGAACAAGAAGAAAGAAATTTTAATGAACAAAAATTATCTTCATCAACAAATCAAATTGAACAAACAGATGAAATTAATCGTGCAACTGAAGTACCAATTATTGGAGAACGATCAAATAGTTGCAAGTAAGTTTTAAAATACAAACAAAATATGTTTTTAATCTAAGAAAGAAAATTAGAATAAGTTTTTAAAAAATCTTCAGAATGCCAATAATTGTAAAACGAGTATTGTTGTTTTTTTTTGCCTTATAATTATTTTTATAATAGCTCAAAAACTCTATGCCCATTGCCTCTTTTTCAATTATTACCCCATGATGATAAATATCTTCTTTGGATGCTTCTATCTCCTAATGCTTGAATGAGAAATTCTTATGGTCTTCTTTGCACTATTTCTTTTCTCAGCTAGAACGTTATATCTTACATCAAAAACTAAGAACAAGCCTATTCATTCACTCATATATATAAACATATATTTATCATGAGAAAAATAAATATTTTTTTATTTTATTCATTTTATTCTAGAGATTTACTTTTGAATGAAACAACTCCATTAGCGCCTGATAAAACGAATCCTTCAAATGTACCCTCAGCAACAACAAATATGTCTCGTAAATCTCGTTCACATCATCGTCGTCAACGACGTTTATCAACAAATGCTACTCATGATAATAAACAATTAATATTCTATTATCCATTTCATCATCAGCATCATAATATGCCAACAACAGCAGGTGGTAGTACACGTACACATTCATCACATCATCATCATCATCATCCGTTACATTGTAATCGAGGAAATCTTTCACAATTAGCATTATGTTCAAAAAATATTTATAATTATGAAAGTGTATTAAATATATGTAAATTACAATCATTACATTTTTCAATTGATCGTAGTTTAAGTTTACCAAATTTATATTCACCTATGTTAGCTGGTAAAAAACGTCATCGTTCATTAACAATACCAAAAAATATTGAAGATTATTTAAAAGAGGAAGAAGAAGAAGAAGAAATACAAAAAAAGAATGCTTTTGAACAAATTTATCATGATGTATGTAAATTATTACGTGTTTTACGTATATTACCATTTTTATTACTTTGTATATGTGTTACAATGATAACAATTTTTTATGATGCGACATGGACATTTCTTATTGATTATATGAAAAAAAATGATTTATCATCTGAAAAAGGTTCACATTTAATTTTTTCTGTTGGAATAGTAGCTATTTTCGGTGAAATTGGTTATGGATATATGGGAGATTCTAAAAGGTAATCAGTAAGAATTTATTTTTGACTTAAAAATTTGACCAAAAAAAAAATTAATTTTGAAAATATTTTCTTTTTATCAATATATACCTATTATCATGATGACATCAACAAGAATTATTCGTATTGATAACGTTGTTTTTCAAAGGTGTATTTATCCTTGAATAATTCTTCTATTATATTGTTTGCTTCATTAAATCAACATGAAAGAATACGATATACTTTTAGATTAAAAAAGAATAAATGTAAAAATAACTTTCGTTTCTGTATTTATAAGTTTTCAGCATATTTATGTGTTTTAATTTGAAAATTTTCTCTAAATACAGTTCTGGACAAAAGTATTTGCTGCCTATGAAGTGTTATTATTCTTTATTAAATTTTGTGTAAAACTATTTCGACAATAAACTCTTTTTTGCAAGTAACAACTCGTTGTTCATTGGTTCACATGTAATGGAGTTATGGTTCAGACATATATTTTTTTTCTCTTGTCGAAAAACATATTCAGCGGAAATAAGTACTCAAAAAGCTTTCGTTTGTCATTTTGCTATTTCACAGCGCTATTACTTTTGTTTTTTAGCGTTAATGGTAATCCCATATGTCTACTTTATTATTACTAAAGTTCGTGACACGTAACCAAGATCTTATTAATTAGCATACTCTGACATAGTGAACTCATATTATAAATCTAACTCGACTTTATTCATAATTTCAAAATTTTCACACTACAGACTTGTCATCTTTTGAGAACATTTTCAAATGAATTGATTAAAGTCATCATGGAAAAGAGCCATATATTACTAAAAATCAAAATTTGCTCTTCTATAAAAATTCTTAATGAGATGATAATATCTCATGAAGCAATTTTTCTAACTGATCATCTCCATTCAAGCTCATATTTTACTGATTGTGCAGATAAAAGTTCTAAAACGATGTATGCCCTTAGCCATTATTTCTTCTTGAATTATGATCATTTTACTGAATTTTCATTCTATCATCCCACAAAATTACGAAGATAATTGAATTAAAAATTGTTAATGTGAAATTTCATCGACAAATAGATTTCATTATTCTTAATATATTTCGTAAGTTTTTAACAAAACTGAATGATTTCTTTTCAAGATATTGTATGCTCTATAAAAACCCAGATTTACTCGAATCTGTTGCTAGAAACTATTGGTTCTGCAACTCTATTATCTCGAGATAGACGCATTTGTTTTTTCTTTCAACTTTCAGGATATTATAAGAATTATAAGGTCTATTTGTTAGTAAAGTGTCAGACTAAAAATCCCTAATGAAATTTTCTTCTTAATACCATCCAATGGGCTAAGAATTCAATAAAATGATCAATTACTCAGAAGAAGCGACTAATGATACATATTCCATTAGAAATTTTATCTGCAGGATCAACAAAATACAAGCTCGAACGCAAGTTGTTCGTTATTTTCAAGGATAACCTGTCGACAGAAGAGTTACGTTTGAACCATAACTCCATTTCATATGAATCAATGTATGTTGAGTTGATACTTCCGATCAGGATTAATTGTATCCTGTATGCATTGAAAATATCAGCTGAATATTATATAGAATAGTAGTATTTTTTAGGAGATAGCTACTTATATCCAGAACTATATTAAATTATATTGTTTTTTTTTATTATAGGATTTCTCCACTTCATGCATATGCTTGTTCATTGTGTGTGGCCGGTCTTTCTCAATTACTCATTCCACTTGTCATTAAATCTTATTCAATTTTAATGCCACTTATGCTTTTTACTAGTTTTTTACAAAGTGCACAAGAAGTATTAATGCCAATATTATGTATTAAATTTGCTGGTACACAAAATTTCACCAATGCTTATGGTATGTTACTTCTTTGTCAAGGTATTTCATCATTAATTGGTCCACCGGCACTTGGTAAGAAATAAAGAAAAAAATAATTTTCAATTTTACTTTCTTTTTATTTTTAAAATAAAGGTATTATTGCTGATCGAAATTCATATGCTGTAACATATTTTGTTATTGGTATTGGTACAGCATTAGCTGCATCGTTATTATTTACAATGCCATTGGTACAAACATTTTATGGATTTTTAACATCAAATTCAAAACAACGAAAAACAAATACATTAGTTACAGCAAGTAATGGTGATTTACCAGTACCCATATCAGCCAATAATTCGCCTAATGAAACAATAGCTAATATAAATAAATAAATATTTTCTCGCATTTTTATTATTCTTATTTTTTTTTCACAGTAGCTAGTCAGATAAAGCTATAGAAATAAGAAATATAATTATTACGAGCAAAAGAAAGAAAAGATAACCTGGTGTTCTTATGAACAGTGCTATTAGTTTATTAATATAATTATGTCGTTTGTTTTTTTTTTCGTTTTTTGATTTACTCTTTCAAGCGTTTGTTTCCTATTATAAACAGCAGAAGATTAATTGATAAAGATCTGTGTTTGAAAACTGTTCTTTTTCTTTTTGTAATCTGTCCTATTTCGTGTTATTTAATAAAAAGAAACAAATCTTCTCATTTTCAATATGATTATTATCTTGTTTTTAGTTGCAACCTTTTTGTTTTGGAATATGTCAATAGCTATTCTATTTATGTTATTGGCACGACTTTAATGTTAACTTGTCGATGAAAATAAGTAAGAATATTATCTTCGTTCTTTGTCTTTTTCGTGAACGAAATATGTACTTATACAAAAGAATTGATTAAAACAACTAAAAGAAAAATTCTTCAGAGAGAAGAAAAATCTACATATAGAAAATTCTTAAATAAATAAAAGAATCATACTGAAGAACATGAAATAGTTCTTTAAGACGAGAGCTGAGAACAACAATGCCATTCACCCGATTTTTTAGAAAACAATATTTTTATTGTTTATGGTAATTTCTCTTTATGAGAAAATAATATGAGTTTAAAACTAATATATGTCTCTATTATCCCTTTTTTTCTTAGGTTCTATCTCGATGGTGCTCGATCTAAATCAATTATTTATAGTTTTAATAAATTATAATCCATGTAACAATGCCAGTGGACAATTGGCTTATTCTAGCTTTAATAATGATATTTTCTTCCATAATACTTTGTGGTCTTTTACCAATGATAATTCGTTTAATAATAGCTCGTCGACGTTATCGTCGTTTTCGTACTGAATTTGAAGAGATAGCATGTTCAACTCCCGATGTATTCTCAAGTTCACAATTAATTTATGAAAATATACAAATAAATAATAATGAACAGAATAATTCTCATGAACATTCAATATTATATTCACGCTTACCATTTATTGATGATCTGATTAAGGATGAGGACACATTTGTTTAAAAAAAAAGAGTGTTTTTTTTGTGTTTTTGTTTTAATGATATAGATAGAATGACAAATGAATTAATTTTTATAATCTCAAAAATAAATTATATTTTAGATAAAAGAAGAAAAAATCAAAATGTTTGAATGGAATCTCAATTTATGCATAACATTTTTTTGGCTTTCTCTATCAGCTGGAATACTTTTATTAGGTATATGGTTATTAATTGATTGTCATATAAATTTTTCCATAATAAATATAATTCTTCGACGTTTATATCTTCATAATAAATTAATAAATCAAGGTAATATACCAAAATCATATTATATACATTTTTATATAATTGGTTTTATAATAAATTTCATATTACTCTTATATCATTTATCATATTTTCTATTATTTATTTTATTTATTCTTCATATAATACGTCGTTTATATGAATGTATTTATATCCATAAATATAATTCCAAAATTAATTTTTTATATTATTTTTATGGATTAATACATTATCCATGTGTTGGTTTAACAATAATTATTGATTATAAATATCCATATACAAATATAAATTTTCAAAAATATTTTTTTGCTTTAATACTTTTTTTATATGCAAGTTATATACAATATAATATACATTTAACATATATAAAAATGAAACGTTTAGAAAATGAATTATATCCCATACCATATGGTTATTGGATATTTAATTATTTTTCTTGTCCAAATTATATAGCAGAAATTTTTATCTATAGTGCATTTTTTATTGCAAGTCATCGAACATCAGCTATGGCATCTTTATTTATTTGGATATTTGTTAATCAATCATTATCAGCTTTATTAAATCATCAATGGTATTATAGACATTATAAAGAATTATATCCATCAAATAGATATGCTTTGATTCCATTCATTCTTTAATTAAACATTTCATTTTATTTGATATTTTATGAAAGCATTCCATTTTCTTTTTAAATACAATATATTATGGCTGTCATTTAAAGTGAAATTAATACATTCTTATGGTTTTTTTTATGATGCAATAGTTATATGTCCAAATGAAAGTCATATAAAATAAACTGTCTATTGAACAAATGTTAAGTACAAAATAAAGACAAAGACACAGTGCGCTCTTTTCTTTTTATAGAATTGTATTCTTCAGTTCTTCTTTTTTTTTTTTTTGTATTCTAAACTAATGTACAATAATGAAAGATATTTCTCGCTTCGAAATGATGATATTATAGAAAACGATTTCGATAATAAAGAAGATTTATTTGATAAACAACATTTATCAGATGTCGAAATGGAAAAATTACGAAATGTTGTTAAGACAAAAGTCGCCGGAGAATTAATGATCAGTGAGAAATATTAGTTTCAATTATGTTTAATATTTATTTTCTAATAAAGTTTTACATATGTACTATGTCTAGCTCTAAGCCTATAATTTCAATTGTAAATATATTGAATTAATTTGGGTATATACATAAACATATATTATTTAATATCTAACAATATTTCGAAGCTAGTAATGACGAGCTATCAAAAATTTATTCGACAAAATGTACATTTATTTTTCAGCGTTTTCAGAAGAACCGGCAAGAATTTGTAAAACATAGAGTTTGGATCAAAATTTAGTATTTTTTTCAAAAAAAAACTTTAACATTTATCTAGGACTTATAGTTTAGAAGTTACCAGTATAGATGTGTGCAACCGAGACTATGAAAAAGAAAAAGTTGCTCAGATCACGATCAGAACTATAATAAATATAGTCTCAACCGAAACTAAAGATTGTTGGTTAAATATTCTATAGTTTTAAATGAGTTATCTTATATATTATCAATCAGAGCATAAATCAAGAGAGATAAGTCAAAAATATGTCAATCGTCAACTTCATCAATCAATAAACAAATATTGACGAATTGTTCTAGACGTGATAGGAATAAATTCTGCAATACTTTTCTCTATACCGGAACGATGACCAGAGACTATGGAAAAAATTGGTTCCGCGCATCTCCAGTTATGAGATCACGATGATTGAGCAGTAGTTGTGTTGTTCAAAATGGAACCATAAGGTACTGTATTGAAACTTCAGTAGCACCAGCTATTTAATTATTCTGAACAAATCGCTAACAACTGTTTGCCTCGGTTCACTCGTCAAATAGTACACTGACTATGATGTGACAAACATATGTATCTATGACTTCAATCTAAAATAAAATTTATCTTAAGATACATTTTTTTTACAATGTAGCATATATGATTAATTAGAATGCATGGGAAACTTAAAAATATTGAGCGCAAAAACTCTGCGACAGGTTGATTTCCTTTCCAGCGCTACAGCTATCATTAGTGATAGAAAAGAAATCCGGTTACTGAATCTGTCACTGGGCAACATATCGTACTGCTAAGTGGGAGTATTCTTCCTTTCTCTAATTGTAAGTTTACCTTTTAGAGACGTGAAAATTACACTTCGACAAAAAAAATTGACATTTATTTTGCAGCAATAGTTTCTTTTACTGCATACATTATACTATCGATTTCTTTTTTAGAATTAAAGCGAAGGGTATTTTACATAACGTGATATAGTAATCCAGAGTTTCAGAACCATCATTCACGAACGACTGTACTCACTTTGCAAATCAGTTTTCAATAGAAATCGACAAATGGACATGATGCACTTCACCAATAAAGTTTTTGTTTCTACTATGGGTAATTTTAGCTTGTCCAAATTCCATTCACGAGCCTTGAGACAGTCGCTTCATAACTCTCAAGCCAGAAGTTCTACAACAACCTTTGTAGTCAAAAAGACAAAATTCTGATTCTCACCCTATGTTTTTTTAATTTCTGCAGGTTTTTTTAACAAGAGGCTAAAAAATCAATGAACTTCTTGTCAAATTATTCTTCTATAAGCTATTGTTTTAACCATATATCTCTCAAACTAAACGATAACCATTTAGTTTATTTTCGATTTGACGTTGACTATATTTGACAACAAAATTTCCATATATCATATGTAGTAATTAACGTTTCCAAATAATATCACGAAACATCCGTCTTGAATAAAACAAAAGATTAACATTCATGATGATGACTTTTATTAAGTAATGTTTATATGTTACTGACATGCAATGAAAAGAAATACATTAACTATCACTGTATGATAAATGTTTCGTATCAGATATTTATGGTACACACATTTTATAAGAACTACACATGACCTAAAAAGTTAGCTTTTTGAAAAAAAATATTTCATGAGGATGAACTTCTTTTTTTTTTGTTGTTGTTAGATTAGACTATTTAAAAGAAAAACAGTTACAGTCTATATAATATTTATTTAAAAAAAAAAGACAACGAAATATTTTTTTTTTATTTGCATTTTCCTTCTTAAGAATTATCGAATTTGGAACAAACACTTCATTTAGCTGGACAAAATATGACAAAAAATACAATTGACAAAATTAAAAAAACTTTAGAAGATACCTATCATACAGATGAATATTTTCTTGACGAAATTGAATATATCCTTGCACCTTATTGGGAAGAATTAACAGATGATGATATAGCTCTTTTATTAATTAAATCATTTGAAACATTTGATATTGAACAACAAGGTTTCATTGATAAACAATATTTAATTCAAAATTTAACAACCTTAGGTGAAATGCCATTGACAATGAAAGATATTAAAATTATGTTTTCAATGATTAATGATTCAAAAAAATCATCAAATACATTTAATTATCATCAATTTATTAATAAGCTTTGTGGTTTAGATAATAATAATAGTAAAACTAAAAAGAAAAAAAAGAAAAAACTAAAAGTTAAATAATAAAACCTTTTGATTTATATTAATAAGCTTCTCAACAATTTTATATTTATAATTTATTTAAATGAATTTTTCGAAGTAAATATACCAAACTAAAATAAAATTCATTTCATTTTTTTCTATATTTTCTTTTTTTTGTTCTGTGTAAACAAAACATCTGAGAACATTCTTTATGTTGTTAGGTACAACAAGATAGAAAAAGAAGAAATTTTATTAAGTTATTTTTATATCTTTAACAAACTGAGTAAATCTTCCGGTTTAATGAATATATGTTTATTCGAATAATCGATCAGCAATGATTCTAGCCAAGCATAATAAAAACAAAATCTGCACCTTTGACGCACGAGTTAGTTAATACTTTGTTCAATTTTTTATAAGTTGTTTTTGTCATCTATCTATATTCAATATTGCATGAATGCGCATATTTGAAATTAAAAACTTACACAAATGTAAATTATGCGGAATAAGAAACGAAGCAACACGAATATGAGAGAACTCGATTATCAAACGAGCCAATTTTTAATAAAGCAAATAATCGTCGAAGATATATATTAGTCCTATTCGCACGAATGATGCATCATAATCATTACATATACGATGAAGATGTCGACAAAAGGATATGCTTTGAAAAAAAAAATGATAATATTCATCGTATGTGTGTGTGTAACTGTGTTTTTGTTCTGATGCGTGATGTGACTATTATATAAAAAAAAAAAACTTACAACGGCATTCAGCTTCACCACCTACTTGTTTGTGTCTCTTTGTATATACTTTGAAAGACATTATTATTGTTTGGGATCTATTCGACATGCAATAAACTCATTTCGGGCGATTTATCGTTTGACTTCATTCATATAGAACATTAAGGGTAGAAAGAACTTTATAAGATATATAGAACATTGATCTATAACATGATTTGTTTTTCATCGAATCTTATATGCTTATATAAATTGATAAATGACACAAGATACAAAATGACTTGATTTAGTGTATTCTCTGTTAATGTTTGCATTTGCTATCAGTATTACTAACTACATCGCACTCGTTAATATTTTATTGATGCAATCATCTTTTTTTTTCTTTTGAAGGCAAAAGATATTGCAAGGCAATAGCAACAGACAAAGATGCATGGTAACGATGATAAAAAAATTGCGCCAGATTAAGGTTAGTTATAGATGTCGAATATAAATGAAAGCATTTTCCTTAACGTTTTTTGAACTTTGCCTTATGTCACAGATTATTGTTCTTATCAATATCATTTTAAAAGAAAAAAACACGAGTAACACTGAGAAAACAAGTAAAATAGGCTACTTCTTAACTACGGACAAAATTTCAGCCCTCATCCACACTGTCAGCATGCTATTTGCTTTGATTTTCATCCGCAATCAAGAAGACACGGTAAAATATGCCACAGAAAATAAATTTCCATAAATTTTTGTTCTATCACTAGAATGCAATAATATGCACCCTACCAAACATAATCATTCAATGTCAAATGGTACACGAAGCAAAAGAAATATCTCTACATAGATTCATGCAACTATACGTAAATATGATATTAAAAATGAAAAGAATCTAAAGTCATCTGTACAATAGGGTTCGTAATGAATATATATTGATAGACACTTCTATTTTAAGTATCAAGATTTCTTTGATTTCTTTTCACTTGTTTGTAATCATCTGCTGTGTACATATTCATTCCCTATGGCTTTTCTTCACTATCCCATTTTTGTCTAATGTATTCTTCTTGAGGATTTTTTTCTAGATGATAGAGAATTGTTTTCTTTTTATAAGTAAGATGACAATTTAAAGCTAATACTTGAAAAGTTATGTCGAAATAGAAACCTAAATAGTTATTTCAACTAGTCATATATAATAGAACAAACCTAGCATTCTTATAATTGAAAAAAATACTGAAATAAATGAACAAATAAGTTTAACACTATGAAGAAAAGAAAGAACAAATTAGTTTGTCTTTTGTACTGATATAATCGATAAGTTTATTTAACACATGATGTACCGATTTGGGTATTTATATTAATATCGACCTTTGACTTCGCTATAGTTAAATGAATTGATGTGCTACCTTCAAAAACAATTTTTTTTTAATAAAAGAAATCAAAATCAAAACAATCGACTATTCTTGTCAGAAGCGATAAACTGTGTGAGAGAGAGGGAGGGAGAAGGAAACTGACAGGACAAGAGAAAGTGTGAGGGAAAGAGAGAGGAAGGACTGTAATTACGGGGAACAAGGAGAAGAAAGGGAGGATGCGTCAGTAATGTTGAAACAGCAACGAAGAGAATTTCCCTTTTCTTTTTGTTGTTATTGTATTTGTCAAATAGATTAACTTACATAGCGAGAATGAGTGATGCCAAGAATAGAGTCATAAAAATAAAGAAAAAAAACACTTGTATACATGTACATTCGATGCATCAATATTAGATTAATGACGATTATATCACTTTTATATTTTAGACCGAAATAATCGATGTTTTATTATTCTTATTATTTGATCGGTATTTTAATTCTCTTTTTCTATTATACAACATTAACATTTGGTAACTCATCACCAATAAGTCGTTCAGCATATCGAAAAGGGAATGTCACATTAGGTGGATTATTTCCTGTACATGAATATGGAAATCCACGAGAACCTTGTGGAGCCATAAGTGAATTTCGTGGAATACAACGTTTAGAAGCTATGTTGTTTGCTATTGAACAAATTAATAATGATACAAATTTATTACCCGGTATTGAATTAGGTGCACTTATATTGGATACTTGTTCCGATGATAATTATGCTGTTGAACAATCTCTTGTATTTGTAATTGGTCGTTTAACATCAAGTTCATGTAAATGCGTTAATACATCGTTATCTGAATCTCCACATGATGATAATGTATTTGGTGTTGTTGGTGCAACACTAAGTTCAGTTAGTGTACATGTTGCTAATTTATTACGTTTATTTCAATTACCCCAAATATCCTATGCATCAACAACACCAAAATTAAGTGAAGCATCATTTGAATATTTTGCTCGTACTGTTCCGTCCGATTCAAATCAAGCACGTGCAATCGTTGATATATTACAACGCTTAAATTTTACCTATGTTAATACAATTTATTCTCATGGTGATTATGGTGAAGGTGGCTTTCGTGAATTTCGACGTTTACTTAAAGTATCTACAACAACCGATGATAATTTAAATATAATGCAAAAAAAAACAAACCGTATATGTATTGCTGATGAACAACGTTTATATCGTGATGCATCAATACAAGATATTAAAACAATTTTACAAACAATGTTCGATCGTGGCAAACCTGATTTACAAGTACGTGTTTATGTATTATTTGTCACAAAAGAAGATGCTAGAAAATTGTTACAAGCAATTAAATTATTTAATGGCACACATCGACCTGTACTCATCGCAAGTGATGCATGGGTAAATAGGATAAATAAATCAATTTGTTTTTCATTTTTGTTTTTTTGTCTTTTGAAATCTATTTTTAGGGCAAAGAATCATCAGTTGTTATAAATGGTGAAACTGATGAAATAGCTGTTGGTGCCTTAACATTAGAACTTGTTTCAATACAACCAGAAAATTTTGATCGATATTTTAATTCATTAAGACCTGATTTACCCGATGAAATAATTCATAAGAATACAAATAATAAAAATTCAAAAATAATTTCATCAAGAAATCCATGGTTTAATGAATTTTGGGAACATCGTTTTGGTTGTAGTTTAACAACATCATCAACATGTATAAATCATCAATTAAATGAAACAAATTGGGATAGTAAATTACAATTTATTGTTGATGCAACATATGTATTTGCTCATGCATTACATGAATATTTAAATTGTTCATCATCATCATGTCCAAATACATTTTTAACAGATATAGATGGAAAAAAATTATTTCAATTAATCTTAGAAACAACATTTATTAGTAAGTTCTATTATAGATACATATGTCGAACAGATTTTGCAATGTAATCATTGATAACTACATTCTTGCAGAACAATTTCATTGTTTCTTTTTCTTTTTTGCTTTTTCATAATGAAGCAATTATAAGATATTATTGGATTATTTACGATTAAAAATACATTGATCAACTATAGTCAAGCAAGAAAATCACAAAACTAGTTTGCATTTATGATTTTCTTTCTGTTTTTTTTTGTCTTAAAAAAGAAAAATTCATGATAGATATTCAAATCTCGAGAGAATAATTTAAATATATTTTGTTTTTTACTCTAGTGCCTGATTCAAGACAAATTCAATTTAATGCTGAACGTTTCGTACCCGGTCATTATCGTATATATAATTATCGTCGATCAAATGAAATATCGTCATTATCTGATACAATTACATTTCCATATGAATATGTTTCTGTTGGTGAATGGAAAATAGATCGAAATCAAAATGGTAAACTAAATCTTGCTATTGATTCAATTGTATGGCCAGGTGCAAATACAAATGATATATCATTATTATCATCAAAAACAATACCTATATCTCGTTGTTCTGTACCATGTCGAGTTGGTGAATTTCGTCAATTTCAAGGTGATTCTTGTTGTTGGGTATGTACACCATGTAATGAAACATCAATTGTCCGTAGTCATGCAGATCAAGAACATTGTGACCCATGTCCTATTGGTTACTGGCCAACACAAAATCGTACATCATGTTATAAATTAAAAGTAACATCTATCGAATTTTTATCAGCCATAGCACTTGTACCAATTAGTTTATCCATAATTGGTAATATTTTAACATTATATGTTGTTATATTATTTTATCAAAAACGACAAACACCAATTGTTAAAGCAAGTGGAAAAGAACTTTGTTTTATTATGCTTGGTGGTATACACTTATGTTATTTAATGACATTTCCTATAATTATAAGACCACATATAATAACATGTATTATTCAACGTTTAGGTATTGGTTTAGCTTTTTCAATGATGTATGCTGCTCTATTAACAAAAACAAATCGTATTGCAAGAATATTTGAAAGTACAAAAAAACAAGGTAAATTACGTCCAGAACATATATCACCACGTTCTCAAGTAGCTATTTGTTCATGTTTAATTATGGTACAATTACTACTTTCATTGTTGTGGCTTGCTTACGAACGTCCATATGTTGATATGATAGCACATGAACGTTTAGTTATACTTAAATGTCATATGAATAAATATTCATTTCTTTTTTCATTAACTTATAATGCATTACTTATACTTATATGTACAATGTATGCTGTACGAACACGAAAAGTACCAGAAAATTTTAATGAAACAAAATTTATTGGTTTTACTTGTTATACAACATGTATACTTTGGTAAAGAAGAACAAAAAACAAATACTATAATATAAGTTTTGACTTCTTTTTGTTTATTATAGGTTAGCATTTCTACCAATTTATTTTACAGCACACGAGACAGGTCGTCATCAAGTAATAGATTTCTGTAGCAAAAAAAAGTGAAGATTTAATTTAATTTTTGTTTTTCATTTATTTTATTAAGGTAAATATTGCAACATTATGTGTTACTATATCATTATGTGCAACAGTAGCATTAGCATGCCTTTTTTCACCGAAAGTCTATATTATATTATTACATCCTGAAAAAAATATGCGTTTAACAAAACAATTAAGAGCACAAGTTCATAGTTTGAAATTTGCTGCACAAATACCAGCAAATTCAGCTTTTATGTTAAATCATGATAAGAATAATAAAGAAATTATAAATAATGACAGTCAATCAGTAACAACTTCTCCTACTACTGAAGAAAAAAGTCAATCATTAATATCTAATCAACAAGTAATATTGAGAACACTTCTAAATAATACAAAAAATCGAAATAAAAGATTAAAAAATAATGAAAAACGAAAAATGTCGGCAACAATAATAACAAGTCATTCAGATGGTTATCTCATTGGTGAACAACCAAAATCATCAATAAAACAAAACACTTATCGTGATGATGATAGTCTCGATTCCGACTCATTACAAAATGAACAAATCATGGTGTAAATAAAATACACTATTTTTTTTTGTATTTGTTATTTTTTGGTTCAGTTTTTGTTTTTGTTTTGTCTAGTCAATAACAAAGAATGAAGATATAATAAAAAAAGAGTGCTTATTCTAAATTAACAATGACCCATACATCCGACATTTGATTGTTAGGAACCGATAGAACTATTATATATAATAAGAACAAAAATTATTCAACAAAGTTTATTTTCAATGTTTTTCTGGTGCCGCAATCATTAGAAAGAGTCCAAATAGTGATTCGAATGGAGAAAATGATTTCCAAATAAAATATATGGAATAGATGACTTTCATTAGACTGACAAAGATGAGAACTCGAAAAACACCCAAACTCTAGTTTTTCAATATCTAAAGTGCGTAAATATAATTATATTTGACGATATAAAAATATAGAGCAACCAGCTCTCTATAACATCAGAGGTCTTCGAGTGTTTTGCGACCTTTTTCTTTGGTTGCGATACAATAATTTGATTATGGGTAAAAAACAAAAAAAGTGATTTTTCTATAGGAAATTGAAAGAAAACGACCTGAGGGACTTCCGTAAGTTTGCTGTATCTTACAGTTAAAGAATATCGTAGTGAACTCACAGACCTTCCATCATATAGAGAATAGTTTTTACTATTGTTTTGTATAGTCTAAACTAAACTATATTTAACCGCTCTACATGCTAAAAACTTAGACTTTTGGTTTTCCGGAGATTTTGTCTTTGCAAATTTGATATTAATTTTTATTTCCTTCTATTCCTATTGACAACAATTTTTTCTATTTGAACCACTAGTTGAATTCTTTCTAATGATTCTGATAGCAATAAAATAAATTAAAAATGAACCTCGCTAGATAGTTTTGGTAAATACCATCTATTGAATTAATCATAGAATAAAGAAATGATTCCTTTTTTTTCTTTCAATAGAATAATTCACAATAATATCAAAAAAAAACCATGATAAAAATATATTACATGGTACATTACTGTTTTATATATTCGCTAGAAAACAGAGCTTTTTAGTTTGCATGATGTTTACACAATAATAAAATTTTTCAATCTATAACTAGATATGGCCAAGATGGTTCCAGTTCCGGTTCCGCCAGAATTTGAAACAAAAAAAAACAACTGGTCTTGATCCAATCTATATCTATAACTCAACAGTGTCTGTCTGTGAATATGATAGATAATTCATCCTTGTTTTTAATCAATTAAACATTATATTTTGAACTTCTGACTTTCTTTTCTGCGAAAATCGAAATTTTTATACGAAATGTTTAAACATAGTTTTTACTTTACAATTCTGCATCGAAAAACATCAGTAAATCATATTTGTATGATAACTCTTCAAACAATCAATAATTAATGCATGATGTTGCTCAAATACTTATTCCCAAACAAATTGACGATTACAAAGTCCATAGTGGTCACGATTTCAGACGTCAATGAAAAATGAACATAGTTTCTAGAAATTATTCTTAATCATGAATATTTGATGTCAATAAAAACATTTTTTATATGCCAACAGCACACCTGATCAAGACTAATTTAAGAGCAACTGTGTAGCTTTGTTCGAAAAACTGAAATTATCTGACTATAATAGAAGCTCTAGAATCCTTATAGAGAGATCTGCTATATACTCGGGAAGTGGTGAATGCATTTACAATCTATATATTATCTCAACAGCAAAACGAGGAAGTGAGTTTTTAAAATAAAAGAAAAAAATGTTTCACAACCAAAAATAAACAATTATTTCAAATGAATATTTTATCTCGTTGAGTTATTTTGAAATTTGTTTTTTAGATTAGTAATTTAAACCAAGTCTACTAATTTTTGAATAGAAATTGAGTATGAGTTCTTTGTTTTTAGCAATGGTGACATATATTCACTATAGTCTTTATATTTACTTGGGATGTTATCTAATGCGTCAAAAACAGCAACAATTATTCGAGATTTTTTTTTTAGGTTATTCATATTCTATTTCTTCGAAGTGTGTCAAGACAAGATAAATTGATGACAAGAGGGCTACCTTTGTAAGTTTTTTTTAATAAACAGCGTAGAATGCAAGAACAATTTTATCTATTACACTAGAAAAAAAATGTAATTTTTCCAACATAAAGTAATGCTATTTACTCTAGTTTGTTAATCTTTGAAGAATTAAATAATTATCATTGTAATATAAATGTATTTTCATTTAAAACAATTAAATTTTCGTGAGAGTTCGCTTAAAATAACTTCTCAACATACATTTGTCGCTAGTGTCGATGTAAACGAACTTTGTTTATTTAATTTCTGGATAAAAATTTCTAACTCTTTAAGACAATGCATCACAGTGGAATCTATTTTATTAGTATTCTAAGGTTTTTAAAAGAGATCTGTTTCGAAAAAAAACCAAACGGTGTTAATCAACCAATACAATTTTACTTGACTATTGTGACGATATTTTTCACTTTCTTTATTTAGTTTAAGGGTATCGTACGCCACTTACCCAACCGAAAGGGTATGAAAAGCTTCTCGTTTTAAAGAAAAGAGTGTTTCTTCGTTATTAAAATCTGATAATTATGACTATAAAGCGTAGAAATATTCATTCTTTTGGTTTTGTTTTTAGATATGCCGATTTCTTTTGCATATCAATTGCTGTTATTTATCTTGATTAATAATGTCACAATTGATTGAATCGTTTTACAAAAATGTTGAGAGAATATGTATGAAAGACAACGAATCCGAATTAATAGACTACTTAAGTAATAATGGACTTATTTCACTTAAACAATTACTAAATACTGACATTCATGTAAATATATATATATATATATATATATCTATATAATGATTATTTTTCAAATAATTATCTATTCATGTTTTATTTTTGATAGAGTACATCTAATCCAATACAATGTCGTGATTTTGGTCTTTTTCTTATTACATTAATTCCAATTTGTTATTCACATATATCTGATAATGATGCTGAACAAGGTATAATCAATGTTCTTCTCGGTTTCAAAAAATATATATATATATTTTACTGCTTTTTCAGCTTTATGTAATATCCCATCGATAAATGCATATTTTAATCAAGAACAAATTGATCATTCTAATGCAAGCACATCAAATATATTTGAAACATTAGATTGTATATTTGACACAATCGTTCGTCTTTTTTATTTCCCTTTTAATCATGATAATCATACATTAAATGTATCTATATCAGAAATAAATAATATTCATATTGAAATTGCTCAAAAATTTATTGATCTTTCACTACCACAATTAACAACTGAATATAAAATTCTTTGGTTTTATCAGAAAAAAATTCGTTCACTTTTTCTTATATTTCGACAAATTATTTCATATCAACCATCAACATTTACAACTAGTTTTACATCGAATCCTATTGGTTCAATAATAACAGTTATTTATAATTATCTATTATCATCAGCAATATCATCACAATTTCTTATTCAATTAGGATTTGATACTTTACAAGGTTTTGCTTTATTAATTGAAAGTACACTTTGTAATATAACACAAACAAATTTAGTTCAACGACGAACAATACATGATTTATTAAATTTAATCAATCAATTTTTAATAAGTGATTATTTTCTATTATTTAATTTGTTAAGTACTGATAAACAATATGAATCTAATGCAAAAGAATTACTTGAACATTGTTCAATTATATTAAAACGTTTAAAAATTTATCGTTCAGAAAAATTACAACGTAAACAAAATCCTCGTATTATACAAACATATTGGGAAAATAGTTATGAACAAGCATATATATTACATCATCATCAAAATTCATTTGAAATAATAATTAATAATAGAAATAATTTTGATGGTAATATTGAAATAAGAAATGATAATGATGATAATAATCAAATGAAACGTGTTTGTGTTATTAGTGCTATTTATGATAAATTATTAAGATTAGCTATTAAACAATTAGAATCTAGTCAACCATTATTTTCTGTTATTCAAGTAAGTTTGAGTCTATTGCTATGAGATAAAAACAAATTTTATTATTATCTATGAAGATTTTAATATTCTTTTTTTTTGTTTCCCATTCCTATGATATTAGTCTAAAGTGTCCTTGCTACTAAAATGATTTAAGTTCGATCACAAAAGTTCATGTCTTTCAACTTATGCTAGATTTGTTGTACTAAAACATCTTTATTTGAGTAGTACACCAAAACACATATTTATCAAACGATATTGAGAAAATAAAGACAATTTTAATGGTCAATCAAAATTACTTAAAAATGATCATTAATATCTTGTTATTATTATTTTCAATTTAGGATTGTCTATTCTATTTAACATCTATTGGTTCATGTTCATGTTATTCACTTTCTCATTATCGTACACTTTTATCTAAACTAAATCATCTTAAAACTAATGAAGAAATCATTACATCTCTTGAACAACAATCTATTAAATTATTTCGTCAAGCATGTCTTCTGATTTCAAATTGTTTTCAACGTAGTCATTATCATCATCATCATGATACACAAATACCAGATAATACATTATTTTGGTCATATTTATCAAATCATTTATTTCAACGTTCATCTCATTATTCACTTAAATTAATTCGATCATTTCCAGATCTTATACAATGTTGTTCAATAAACGATAAACAATTAGCTTTAAAATGTTGTATAATTCCATCATTAGAATTTTATCGTACAAATATATCAATACAAAATTCAACAAATATTGAAATAGTTGAATATCTTATTCAAACACTTCCAAATCTTTTATTTGACAGTTGTATTGATATACAATTATTATCATTATCAGATACATTAATATCTTTATCATCATTATTACCATCACTTCTTATTCATACATTACCTGCATTAGGTTGTTTACTAACATCAACATCAAATTGTTTAAATTTAAATTTAAATTTATCTGAATCATTTCTTCATTTAATAATTAAATTATTAAATTCATGGTCATTACCCAATGATAGTATTGATAATTTATTACATATACTTATTATACTTTTACAAAAATGTTCAATATTTCGACAAATATATTATGCTAATTTATGTCATTTAAGTCTATATGAACGTTTTCAATTAATGTTAAATAATAAATTACCAATTCAATCATCCATAATTGCAAGTATACTTGTATCAATATCATATTATACAAAATCAAACGAGAATTTTAATTATAAATTAATACTTGAACAAATAACATTATTTAGTGAAAAAAATCGTTATAATCGATCATGGTTTGAATTGCTTGTACGTTTATCATTATCTCAACAATATCAAGATAAAAGAACAAGATGGAAAAGTTCAATTAATTATAAAAATCAATCATTAAATGAAACTGATGATGAAAATTTAACAAAATCACTATTATGTACAACAAATGTTGATATAGAAAATATTGAAAATATTGATCATGATGAAGTTTATCAAGGTGATATAGAATCACTTACTGATGATATACCAATAGAAAAAATTGCAAAACATCATCAAACAATTTATTCAAATTTAATTCTTTTTCCAGAACTAGTTATTCTTGGATTAAAAATAGCTTGGCAAAATGTTGATAATGAATGGAATGATCAACAAACTACAAATAAAACACCTCTTTATGTAAGTTAAATTTTTGAACTAAAATCAATTTTGATTTCATCCACAAGATTGTCTAAGAATTGTATAGGGTGTGTCATGAACAGAAAATAAATAATCGATAACAAATATTTCACATCTTTCGAGTAACTTGAAAATTTAGAGTAAAAACCGTCATTCAAATGAGAGTAGTACAGTTCAGATCCAATTTCAGAAAAATTTAATCAACCTGATTCTTCTTCAAAAATTTTGAACCCGATAATGGACCCTGATTGCGAGACTTTAACTCATTCTATATAACCTATAGAACGAAAACATTGTCACAAAATATTCGTTCATTTTTCTTCGACTACTAACAAGAACTGATTACAGCTGGCATCAGAATTTTTCTTCATCACTGAATATACATGTTCAGATTTTGTTTCTAAAATCAGATTGAATTAATATTAGTAAATTTTATGAAAGAATTCCAAATCGTGCCTATACAAAGCAAATAGCAGTCTTGGCACAGTGTATAGTTTGTGAATTGAAATAGTTTCACTCAATGTTATTGAATTCTATGCAAAATGAGATATTACAATAAGTGAAATCTCATCTATGCGTTTTCACTAAAAAGCTAGTTTCCATGGAAATCAGCAGCAGTAAAACAAAATCGTTGTTTTTGAAAATACAAAACTTTTAAAATGTGTCATGCAAAAGTAAATAACATGTTTTGTAGAACAATGTGTGCTCTAGATAATTGACGGTAGAATCTCTCTATGTGTCAAATCGCTTTTTGACTTGGACGATATTAATGGGATGAGTGCTAGAGACTAAGAAAATAATCTGCACTGGTTTGGTTTTCCAGACCTTTCTTTTTGAAAGATCAACGTTTTATTAGGTTTTTCAACATAAAGTTCTGGCTCTCTCAGATTGCATGTTTCTAATTAGATTAATTGATTGTGCAAGTTTTAGCTTTTTTAATATTTCTTTTCTGAACGTGTAAATATATGAGCAGAATTCACTTTCATACATGAGAGAAGTTCGAATATTTTAGAATAAGAGATACTAGAAAAGTTATACCTTTTCTGAACATATATTCGGAATTAGCGACAACTACTGATTTTGTCTGTAAACAATTGTCTTGAACTAGCTGAAAAATAAATAAGTGAACAGTTTGTGCCATAGGTTAGAATGTATTCCGATAGTTTCGTCGACTTTAATAGATTCAATGTACAATAGTGAATGAAAATAAATAACATTGATTTTTTTCGTATTTTAAGGTAACAAATCTTGTCAGCTACTTAGAACTATTATCATCATTAATTCGTACAAATAGTTATAATTGTATTGTATTAAAAAAATTAAATATCGATGATTATCTTTTTACTTGTCTAACAAAAATTGTTCCTCGTTCATCATTTCCACAAAAAGATGCTTTAATTTCATTAATAATAACACTTCTACAATTTTTATGGTCACAATCAATAACAGTTCATCAACTTGATGAATGTTTTAAATTAATATTAATTCATCGATCATTAGTTGGACCATTACTTCGTTTATTTAAACATCTTGTAAATCAAATAGATTCAAATCAACCACGTTCATTTTGTTCAATGCCATTATCATCAATAGTGACATCAAAAGGTGGAAATAATTTACGTTTAACACTTGATCAATTATTTTCATTAAAATATCCTCAAATAGAAAATAATTCAATAAATTCATCTGTTAACAATAATAATGTTCGTCAATCAGCTTTTGTTACTGAAACAGTAAAAACAGTTCAATTTCATTTTCCATTAACAATAGCTATATGGTTAAGAGTAAATTATCCATTTGATAAACATGAAACAAATGATGAAAATCAAGATGAGAATGAAGAATCAACTAGAAAAGATTATCGACCTATGTTACATATTCTTACATTACATCATGAGGGTATTCAATTACAATTTTGGTTAGATTCAAAATCTAATATTTATTTAAAAATTGTACAAGTATCATCAACATCAGATCATCAACGTGAGTCATTTTAAAATAACAGTCTTTCTCGAACTCCAATCGATCAATAACAGATAATTGTAAAACTGCGAATGTCACCAAAGCTGTGAAACAGAGATAGAAGTTCAAAACTAATATCATAAGGACATCCGTTCTGCTCTATGTATTTTGTTTTCAACTAGAATATAGCCTTTTCGTCGACATGGATACAAGAGCCTGTGCATATTCGTAGGTGTTCCTAGGTTTTAGAGATACGCATCAACAAGATAGGCATCATTATATAGTCTAAAACTAATAATACGTAACACATTTATTTGTTCATCAATGTTGAGCTCCTTGATTTCATGAACTATGAGACACAGAAATATCTCATATGATATATGTGGATTGATAATTTCTATCATTCAATTCATTGTAAGATACTATTATACATTCCATTCATTTTTTTTTAAATTATACTTTCTTAAAACTCGTTCATGATACAAAGGCTTCGTACGACAATACTAAGACATTTGTTTTTAAACTTGATATTTATACTTTCTAATTAATAGTGTTATTCGAAGTGTAGATTTTAAAATTTTATTCGTATATACGATATTAATTTATAGATTAAGAATAATAATGTCTTAATTAAATAGAATACTGATTAATTAGAAAATTTAATATTTAAAACTTAGTTATTCATAATAAAATCTGTTTTATTATGTTTCATCATTTAATTTCATTAATTAATTTAGAATTCATCGATTTTAATCTTCGTCTATGTAATCTTCCACGTGAATCTTGGTCTCATGTATTTCTCACAATATCAAAAACAACAAATACAGTTCGCGTTTGTCTTAATGGTCAAACATCACTAGCTAAAAATTATTCAATACATCAATTATATTCTGTGAAGTCATTAAAACCATGGTCTATCTCTCTTGGACAACAATCTTTAGATACATGTACAACATTTTATTATGATCTTGGAAGTATTCTACTATTTGATAAAATTGATTTACCTCATACAGTAACTAATGATTGTATTCCAACATATTTATTTAGTTTGGGTTCAGATCATTGGCATTTTTTAACAGGTAGTCAACAACAACAATCACTTGTTAATTATTGGATATATCAAAGATTTTCTCGTGTTCATCCATCAATGCCAATTGATCAATTTGAAATTGAACAAAATTCATGGCATACAACATTGAAACGTTCACTTTTAGCTTCATATTCATCAAATAATCCTTGGACATTATTTGTATTTAATACAAATAGTGATACAAATGAAGATATCGTACCAAGTCGTTTTAATAAAATTTTACCCTTTCGATCATCAGCATCATTATCATCATCATCATCTTCATCGGCAATATCATCAATAACAACAAATGATGATAATTTATTAACAACAACAACAACAACAATTTCTTTACCATCAAGAATTTCTCTTGAACAATCGAGTAATATTCTTAATGTATGTGAACAGTTAGGTGGAATATTAAATTTTATTTATTTATTTGGAAAAATTGTTGAAATAAATACATATTCATCACCATCAGGTATTTGCCATATAACTGATATTATATTTACATCAATATGGAAAATAAAATCTTATTATGATTTATTTAATTCTCTTGATGGTTATCGTTTAATTGTTAAAATATTAACAACAAATGAATGTACACATCATATATCAACTAAATTTTATGAAGTATTAATTGATAAATGTATTGTATTGAATCAACAACGTCTATACGAAATAAATTTATTTTGTTTTATTTTACTTGATTGGAAAATTTGGTATAATCATCCAAAAATATTTTCTCTTATATTGAAATCTTTTCATGATTTATTATCTGATCAAATTAATTCAAAATATTTTTATGTTAATAGACAATTATTTAAAACATATTTTACACTTGAACATTTATTAATATTATGTCAAGAAATAATTGAAGAACAACAACAAATAATTATTGATAAAAAATTAACCAAACTATTAGTAGATATTATTGAAGCTTTAGTTGAAAATGATATTAATATTATTGCATTATTAATGAATTTTGTTTTACTTATACATCCATTAATTAAAACTTATGTTACATATAATAAAGAACATTTTTATTTTATTACAAAATCATTTCATTATTATCAAACAAGAAAAAAATATCAAAATGAAAATTTAATTAAACATATTTATAAAAAAAATACTTCAAAAATTTTCAATCGACAACGTTCAACAACTATTCATAATGAAGAACAATCGGGAATAAATCTTATATATAATAAAGATAATTCCAATGTTCGAAAATCATATTCGTCTTCTGATTTATTATCTCCAACAATGCCTCATGGAAATGACAGTGACTCATATAATAATCGTCGTTCCCATCGTACAACTGTTTCAGGTGTACCGATAACATCGCAATCTACATCAACGACTTTTAATATGGAATCAAATATATTAGGAAATAAAAGTTGTTTACATAATATTGATTATCTTTCGACTGGTATTTTACGATTATTAACAAGTATAGCCATAACAACATCTGATCGTTTAATGATGAAACTGGTTGATCATGTATTTCGTTTAAATATTATAATTGTTCTTTTACTTGATGCATCTATGGCTAAACGTGTTCAATGTATAAAATTACTTGATGTTATTTTAAAACGAATGGATAAAGATAAAGTCCAAAACGATGTTTTAAGAGCTGATTTACATACAATGTTAGCTAATCAAATATATCATCAATTAGATGGACGTAATGATGAAAAAGAACTTGTTGAAATTTGTGTTTCTATTGCATTACAACGTCCTATTCAATTTGATACTAAGTTAAGGTATGAAAATTAAAATTCAATATGTTAGCAATACATCGATAGAAAAACAAACGTATTAGAAAATAGAAATAAGATAATAATTAAAGTTCATATTAGTTCAAAAACGAATGCATTCAATTGAGTAGTAGTTTCAATATTTTGTTTTAGAGTTTGACGTATTATTTATTAAAGCTAGGGTTCATTTTATTGTAATTTTGAGATTCAAATTTAATAAAATACATTTGATTCAGTTTAGGTGTTTCATATAAAGATAGTGTAGCAAATGCGATTATCTTTAAGATTTATCAAATGATCTGCTTTAATAACAACTATTTACATAAGTTGAAATAATTTGTCTAAAAATTATTTATTTTTATAGTCTATCGGAACAAATTCATGATACTGAACTATATTTTTCTATTGTTTCTTCTTCACCACCATGTCCACGATCTCAAGTTGGTTTTGCTTTAGTACTGTCACTTATCGAAAAATTAAGTATGACAAATACTCATTTATGTGAATTAATTCTTAAATTACTTGATCAAATTATATTACGATCAAATGATGATAATCGACATTTTCTTGTTGATATTGGTTTAACACAAGTACTTTTCAATACACTTTCATCAGCTGTATCTAGTTCACAAGATAAAATTATAACATGTGTACAAAAATGTTTTAACTCCTTAATAATAGCTATGTTTACAACAAGTATTAATGATGATATATCATTTATATCAATTATTAATAATATTATTGGAATGATAATGATGAATGATGATATAGATGATAAAGGTAAGTTTGAATACTGAATAGAATCGTTTTGTTTTATTTTTGGGAATAAATTTCACGAAAAATATAGAACAAAAACATGTCCGTGGAGAGATTCGAACTCTCGCCTCATTTCTGAGACACGCATGTTCAGTTCTATTTGCTTCCTGAAGCGTGCTTCTTAGACCACTCGAACACACGGACTTTGTCATTAACTTAAATTTTAATTTAGATTGTTCTAAAATATATCGATGTATATGCCATCAAACACTATCAAATATGTTTAATTCAATAATTAATTCAATTGAAAAACCACCATCAAATGATATAACAACACATCAATCAAAATTACAACGAAATAGTCTTGATGGTAATAATTTAAATTTAAAGGCCATTGAACATTCAAATAGATTTCGTAAATTTTTACAATTATCACTTGATTATATTTATTTATTTCATAATGAATGTTCATTATTTGAAACATTTGCATTACATTTATTAGAAATATGTTTACTTGGTATTGCATATGTTATTGAAAAACGTTCAAATCATTTAAATTCACGTCATCAAATATCATTAATTATGTTTCGTTGTGGTGATATTATTAAACAAATAGGACAAAAATTATTAACTATTTCACTTGATCCAGATAAACAACGTTTTATATTTCGTATACGAATATTAAAACTTATTATTGAACAACCAAATTCAAAAGCCATTATGGAATATCTTTTAATGAATGATACACAATGTTATTTATATCATCAAATACTTATTTATTTAAATATACTTTCAAATACAACACCAAATGATTTTGAATTCGAACAAACTAATAATCAATATCAAAATTTATTTAAACAATCAAGAAAACCATTTGATTCAGGACATTCAACACTAAGAACAATTATGCATAGAAGTCAAATATTATCAAATGGAGAAGATTCATCATCACATACGATAAATATATCAACAAAATCAAATTTAACTAAACAAATAAAACGTCCTATAAAAATTAAAATTACTAATGAAAAATTATCAACAACAGATGAAGAACAGAATGTTGGTCAATTTTCTAGTTCAATAACAACAAATGATGAACGAGAAATAAAAACAAGAAAAAATTTTGGACGATCATCATCATCATCATCACTTTCAATTTCATCAATTGGTAATGAATTAACATCATTACAACAATTATCGATTGATGATTATCAAAACATTATTAATTCATTTCGCGAGCTTATGCGTACAATTAATATTCATTCAGTAACAGCAAATGACAATACTGCAGCACAACGACGAGCACTTACCAACTATTTACTTACATCATCAGAATCAACACGTAAGATTTAAATTTTAGTAGGAAGTCTTTCATTCCTATGAAATAAAATACTAAATTAAACAAAAAAACTAATAAAGGGCTTAGCTTTCATGAATTTGAAAATTATCTTATTAGATCTAATGTAGTTAAAACATTTGAAAAAAACTTCGTGTTCATAGGTCTTTCTTCTTCAACCATTAAAAATGCATTGAAATTCTTATCAATAATAACATAGTATAGACGTAAATATTCAATATTAAGGATTGACTAGTTTCATTCTAGCTCAGGTACGAGAAACTATGGAAAACGTTCTCTTATCTGAACTGATGTATTCGAAGATCGGATTGGTCCTCTCAAACCTTGTAGTACAAATACACAAAGTTACATTATCTTACTCTTTCTTGCAGCGTAGGGTAGCATAACGATTAGAAAATTTTTCTCAGTGAGAACCCGGGGTGTGGAAAAAAGTTTACCCAGCATACCTCTATTATATGCCTATGCTTTCAAAAGCCTATTCTCAACATCCAGATGAATATCTATTTTATCTGAAACTTCATTGATAGTCTAAAATCATAAAACTTATATTAAAGTTAACATTGAGTTCTTCTCAATAGATTTCAGTCTTATTACATTGTATATCTATATAAATATATAATTTTCATTTAGCTTCACCAACATTTCGTCATAGTTCTCAAACACTACCTCAACGTCGTTCATTTGATTGGTCAGTATCTGCACCTTCAAATGATTCTCGATTACCAAATCGTATCAATAAATCGGTTTCACCTAAACGTTTCCATCGTCGATCATCAAATATATCATCTCCATCACCGATATTAGTTAGTTGGTCATCAGTTGTTGATGAAAAACGTCTTGAATACACAAAAAATCTTAATCAAACAATTTATGCAATACAACAACGTGCAATATCAGCACAAAAAAGTTCATTAGAAACCTTTACAAAAGAAACTATATCAACAATAACAGCAGGGGCTATGGAAATAACACAAGATGTGATAAATCTTCAAGGTTTTGAACGTAAAAAATATCTTGAACATCTTCGTTTAGCACAAAGTCTTGATCTACGTACCAAACATTTATGGCATCAATTAATATCACAATTAACACATGAATATGGTGTTTGGTTTGAACCATTATCATATGCAAAATTTTGGGAACTTGATCCAACAGAAAATCCTCAACGTGAACGTCGTCGTTTACAACGTTCATATTGTTTAATGGAAAAACGCTTTTTTCAACCTCAAATACCTGATGAAATATTTGTTAATCCTCCATTATCATATTTATTTGATACACGTCATTATCAATCAGTTAATATGCAAACAGTTCTTTATCGTAATGAAAAAATTGAATATCAATGTCGTTGTACGAATGTTACACCAAATAATGAAATTAAAGGTGAATTACTTGTTGGTAAAACACGAATTTATTTTGTTGCTGATGAACAATTATCAGTATTGACGAAAAAAAGTATTAATTCAGTTATGTCAACTGTTGGTTATAATTATCATTCATTTAATGATGATTCAAATTCATTTTCATTTGCTATTGATGATATATGTGAAATGCATAAAAGACGTTATATGTTAAAAGATGTTGCATTGGAATTATTTTTTATTCATGGTATTACATTAATGATTGCACATGTTTCAACTTATGATAGAGAAAATCTTTATCGTTTATTAACAAAACGTAATTTAATACATTTTAAATATGAAGAAACAGTTAATGGAATACAAACATCATGGCGACAAGGTCAAATGACCAATTTTGATTATTTAATGCAATTAAATAAATTAGCTGGACGAACATTTTTAGGTAAATATTTCTAATAAAAAATCTCTTATATACGTACAATAATAAATTTCATATGTATAGACAGTTTGAAAAAGATTTAGATAATCTAAAAAACTATCCAGACACTTATTTTTTTATCGTAGTTGTAAGCAATTTAGAGAATTACAAATGGCTCCTAACTATGATGTCAATGCAAATCTGTCATGTTCGATTGATTTTCAGATAGTTCCTAAAAAATCAAAATATCTTGAAAATTTCAATAGATATGAATGCTCTTTCGTCAAAGACAAACAGAGCTATTATGAAAAACTTTGTATCTTGACTAATGAATATTGTTTTTGACTCAAAATTTCCAGTATATTCTAAAGGTCATCACACCTATTTATGAGCAAAATTTTAGAACGAAACTCGATGATTTCATTTTTCAGGAATTACTTACAAATAATTTGAAAATCTGATTCAATGATCCACACTCTGTTTTCCCTGTTCAACACAAAATGTAATTCTTTTTTTTTTTTTAATTTTATAGATTTGATGCAATATCCTGTATATCCATATATAGTTGCAAATTATGAAACTCAAGTACTTGATTTACGTTTATCATCAAATTATCGTAATCTATCTAAACCAATAGCAATTCAACATTCTGAAAAAGAAGAGAAATTTATTGATATATATCATGCTTTAGAAGACTCTCAAAATGTTGCTTTAGCACGTCAACAAGATCATGAAAAACAACAACCATTATCAGTATTTGGTCATCAATCAGATCCATATCATTATGCTTCATTATATTCTAATTCTGGCATTGTTCTTCATTATCTTGTACGTCTTTTACCATATACACGAATGTTTCTTGATTATCAAGATAATAATTTTGATTGTGCTGATCGAACATTTCATGATGTTAAAACATCATATTGGTTATCATCATTTGAATCAACATCAGATTTTAAAGAATTAATACCAGAATTTTATTATTTACATGAATTTCTATTAAATAAACAAGGCTTTAATTTTGGTAACAGACAAAATGTAAGATAATATATAATTATTAAAATTTCATTTCTATTTCATATTTTCATTTAAAGGGTATAAAAGTATCTGATGTTACTGTACCATCATGGTCAAAACGTAATGCTCGTTTATTTGTATATGGTCTTCGACAAGCACTTGAATCTGATTATGTAACTACACATATACATCAATGGATCGATCTTATATTTGGATATAAACAAACAGGTAAATTTAGATGTGTTTATCTATCAAAAATTTTCACAGTTTTTCTTTCAATATAGGAAAAGCAGCTCTTGATGCAATAAATGTATATCATGCTGCTTGTTATTATGGTTTTCCAATTGAAAATATAAATGATCAATTAACTCAAAAAGCTTATTATGGAATTATTCGTACATATGGTCAAGTACCAAAAGTAAAATTAAATTTTTTGTTTTTTTTTTGTTTAAAAATATATATGTCTTTTAGCAATTATTTTTTCATCCACATCCATCAGTTAGCACAAGTAGTCCAACATCATCTTCAACATCAAATTCAAATACAAATGATAAACGTAATAGTGAACGTAGTGTATTTGAATCAAAACTACCAAATGAAAGTATTCATCGTCTAATAATTGGTATACGTTGGGGAGATTTTGTTGGTTCTTATGATATGCCATCACCAGATTATATTAAATATCATGAGTGTCCAGTACAAGTATCATCATTTGTTATACTTAATACAAGTTCATGTATTATTTGTTTACCATCATCATCATTAATTATATATAATGAACACATATTAAATGAATCAATTGGTGAACAAAGTAATTTATCTCAATCAAATTCATTAACAATGGTATTAGATACAATGGTTGCATTAAAATGGAATACACCTGATGGTATTGTACGTTGTAGATCATTAAAACAATTAAAAACTTGGTATAATTTTCTTGTACCTATTGATGATCAAGATAAAATAACATGTTGTGCATCTATTGATTATCGATTATTATTTATGGGAAAAACTTCTGGTTTAATTGAAATTTATCGTATTCAACGAAATAAAAGTACACCAACTGGTATGGAATTAATTAAACGTTATTTACCATTTATTGCACATCGTTCACCAATTACTTGTTTATATGCTAATCGACAATTTAGTTTATTAATTAGTGCAAGTGCTGATGGAATGTTAACTTTATGGGATACTAATCGGTATGTAGTTTCTTTCTTTTTTTTTCTCAAATTTATGAATATCGCAAAAAGAATGAATGTAGGAAATATCAAATTCAAAAAAAAAATATAGATCAAGAATTTCTAACGGGTTCGAGAAACCTAGTCGTAGCAATCATGAATTCGAAAGAGCAGTGCATGAAGAAGATCTTTTCTAGATTTTTTTATAATCTCAACAGGCCTTACATGATGACTGGAATCTCATCTCGAACATGAACCATCGTTTCAGATGGTTCTCTCGTAAGCATGATTATTAATTTGTGTTCCTAAACAAAAATATTACATTTTTCAATATTGTATTATTGAAAAAGAAAAATCAGAAATTTTGTTTTGTCAGATAAGAGGTACTTTTCTTTCACTTCTATTGAAAATTTCAATCCAAAAGAAAAGAAAAAAGAAGTTCTTTCTTGATTTACATTTAATTAAAATGAATATAATTTAATTTTTAGTTTATCATATGTTCGAACATATAAACAAGATAATCAAACAATTTATCATTTAACATCATCTGATACAACTGGTGACATAGCATATTTATCATCGAGTGGTAGTCAATGGCATCTATCTTATTTAACATGTAATTGTGATTTAATTGGTTGTTTAACATTTTCTGAACAATTAAATTGTTTATGTTTTACATCAGCACCTGAAGGAACATGTGTTAATGTTCTTTTAGGTGGTTTTGAAAATGGTATTATATCAATGTGGTCAACATGGGATTTAACATTATTACGTCAACTTGATATTAGTCAATTACGTTCACATGCAATTGTTGCAATATGTGTACCAAAATTTGATCGACGTCGATTATATGTTGTTGATCGTGATCGTCGTTTACATACTATTGAAAGTCGTCTATCATCATCAACATCAACTACACTACCACAAATTCTATTTCTTTCTTAATTCATTTTTATGCTATATTATTTCTTTTTTTATTAACAGTGAGATGTATATACATATATATATCTAACTAGTCAATTAAAAAACTGGTTTTCTTCTTCTTTCTTTTCATGTGCAATGTTCGTTGTGAACAAAATTTGATCATTTGTTAATTTTTTTTCTTTTCTCTGTTTTTTTTTATATATATAACGATGTATTAATTCTTCCAATTTGTTTTTTCTTCTATTGTGATGGTGTACAAAGGTTGTTTTCACAGTACAGAACTAATTTTCATATATATATATATACATTTATATCAAGAAAAATATATTTGATTATTTCGTTATACAAAAAAGAAATTATTCGTTTTATTTTTTTCTGACAAAGAATTTTGTGGTTTTTAGATAAATTCCAATTATTGAAATATTTTAATGGATGCTTTCATGTAATCTAGAAAACAGTTGATATTTTTCTTTGAGTATAATACATTAAAAAAATTGTGATTAAATTTTAAAACAAAGACATTTATTTCGAATATTCTTTTTTTTTCCAGATGACTGTTCGAGTTGTTAGTCGTGTAGAAGTATCATCATCATCATCATTGGATGATACATCAACTGGTCATTATTATCCCAATCGAGCACCACTTCAACCGGTTCCATTTCAAAAACTTCCGCCTGGTTCAATTAAACCAGATGGTTGGTTACTTGGTCAATTAAGATTACAAATCGATGGTTTAAATGGCAAACTTTGGGAAATATCTGATTATCTTGTTTATGATCAATGTGGTTGGGTTGATCCAACTAAATCAGCTTGGGAAGAATTACCATATTGGTTACGAGGATTTGCTGACCTTGGTTTTGTAACTGGTGATCAAAATGTTTTAACATTAACAAATCGTTGGATTGATGGAATATTAAGTAGTCAACAATCTGATGGATGGTTTGGTCCAAATAATTTACGTACATCACTTGAAGGTGGTCCTGATTTATGGCCAGCAATGCCATTATTAAATGTTTTTTGTTCATTATATGAATATAATAATGATGCTCGTGTTATACCATTTCTTTTAAAATATTTTCAATTTATTCATCAACAACCAACCGATGTATTTGCTCGTGGTTGGAGTTATACACGATGGTCAGATAATATTGATACTATTATATGGTTATATAATCGAACAACTGATACAGATTGGTTACTTGATTTAATTAAAAAAATTCATTTAAATTCAGCTAATTGGCTAACAGGTTTACCAACATGGCATAATGTAAATATTGCACAAGGATTTCGTGAACCAGCATTATATTCACTTGTTGTTAATCCATCTGATCCTCGTTTTATTCAAGCAACTTATGATGATTATCAAATTGTTATGAATCAATATGGACAATTTCCAGGTGGAGGTTTTGCTGGTGATGAAAATTGTCGAGTTGGTTATGATGATCCTCGACAAGGTATTGAAACATGTGGTATTGTTGAATTTATGCATAGTTTTGAAATTCTTACACGAATTACGGGTGATTGTATATGGACTGATCGATGTGAAACATTAGCATTTAATACATTACCAGCTGCATTCGATCCATTTGTTGCACGTGGTACACATTATATAACTTGTGCAAATTGTATTCAACTTGATGATCAAGTTAAAAGTCAACAACAATTTGATAATAATTTTGCTATGCTTTCATATAAACCAGGTGTTCATCAATATCGTTGTTGTACGCATAATCATGGAATGGGTTGGCCATATTATGCTGAAGAAGCATGGTTAGCAACATATGATGGTGGTTTATGTGCATCATTATATGTATCAAGTCAAGTAACAGCATTAGTTGGTCCAAATGATGGTATCAAAGTAACAATTATTGAAGAAACAGATTATCCATTTGATGGAAATATTCAATTTCGTTTTCAATTATCAACATCCATACAATTTAAACTTTATTTACGTGTACCATATTGGTGTAAACGAGCACCAATACTTTCATTAAATGGAAATATTCTATTTAATGAAATAACACCAAATAATGGTTCATATCTTATTATTGATCGTCTTTGGATAAATGATGATGTTTTATCATTGACATTACCATTATCATTAAGAATAAAAACTTGGACATCAAATCATAATTCTGTTTCATTATCCTATGGTCCTTTAACATTTTCATTAGGTATTAGTGAACAATATAATCGTATTGGTGGTACAGATGATTGGCCAGAATTTGAAGTAATATCAAAATCAAATTGGAATTATGGTTTAGTTATAACAAGTGCAAATGAATGGTTAATTAAACGAAAAAAAAAGAAAAATAATTATGAAAATCCTTTTACAAAAGATACTGCACCACTCAATATTGAAGTTCGAGCTCGTCGTATTCCTGAATGGAAAGCAGATAGTCAAAATGTTGTTGGATTATTACCACAATCACCTGTTCATAGTCAAGAATCTGATGAAATGATTACATTAATACCAATGGGTGCAGCTCGACTTCGTATAACGGCATTTCCTACAATTGCTCAATAATTTTGTATTTTTATTTTAATTGATTTTTCTTAATTAATTTTTATTTAACAGATATCATTATGTAATAAATTAAAACCGTGATATTTACAAATAATAATCTTCTTTTTTTTTTTGGTTTCTGATTTTAATTTTCTATCAATTAACGAATTCATTTTAACTAATATATGTGAATATTGAAATTTATATAATACTTTTTTTAAATGTTCGTAAATCAAAAAATCAATCATTGTAGAACGTGTAGATAAATAAATATTTTTATTGTATTTTATTTTTAGATACATATTTTCTATTGAAACTGAATATGTCTCAACTTTGTCGTCTTATACCTCGTACAACATGGAACATACTCTATGTATCACGTATGAGCGCACATAATCTTCCACCTGGTACACCAGTTAAAGTACCTGAAGCTAAAGGTGGACATCATATTGTTTCTGGTTCTGGCCAATTTATTGCTACAGATGGTCCATCTGGTACAGAACGATCAGGAGTTGGTGGTGGTAGTAGTGCTAGTATGCTACCAGGTGCTCAAACAGCTCATCATAGAGCTGCAAGCCAATCCCATAGTTCAACAAGTGGTCAAAATAAAAAGTATGAATAAAAATATAATTGATCATTTGTTTTTCTCTAACTGAATTTTTTTTTCTCATTTACAGACATTAATCAATTTTAGAAATACTAAATAAAGTGAAGAACATCATCCAAAGAAATCCTCAAAAAACCGCCCATCCATTAGCAAATATCATATGATATTGAACAAATCCATTTTCCTTCCTATGATGTGAAAACCAAAACTAAAATAGTTCACTCTTTTTTTTTTTCTTCTGATTATTCTTTAATAAAATCTAAAGAGGATGTAGACTAAAAATATACTTGTCTTTCGTCAATACATTACCTCCACTGATTTCATATGATCAGATTACTAAAACTGCACCAATGTCAAACAATTTCAAGTTTACTACTTGTTGGATCACTAGCCTTCTAGCAATGTAAAAAAGGCCATATTAACTCTCGTAAATACGTATTACAGAGAAAAAAAATTCAATGATGATATTGGTTTTATTCGTTGTAGAACATAAAAAAATAACAAAATAGAATGAATAGTTATTAAATATAACTATTAGTAGAACAAACCCAATAGTAGAGACAGATGAACATGTAGATGTGAAAATTAGCGTAATAAAACTCATTAATTGGCCTATTTTATGGTTTGGAATCAGGTTATATTAAAGGTTTTAATTAAAATATAAATGATAGATTTCTGAACTAATTTAGAAAAAAAAACATAACATGCTGATTAAGGTTCTGTCGTTTGAAGTTCTCATTGGTCATAGTTTATCAATTAAAGAAATGATAAAGATTTTTGCCAATGCAACTTGATTGTCTATTTGCATTGGATATTATTCTTTTATGCAAATATAATAGTAAGCCACACTAAGATCGTCTATTTTGTACATTCTGCAAAAAAAAACAAACTATCTAGTGGTAGGATGGTGCTATTTTGGTATGTACATACGTAGGCGTATGGAACGAGGAAAAAGATAAGAAATTAGAATTGTTCTACTCGTCTCTTTTCACCCGGAATAGTTATTTTTTTCTGTTCTCTATAGGAATACCAATATCAGCGAACTATCTATATGTATATATATATATGCCATCATTCTTTTCCATTCTCATAACAAAAAAATCATATATTCTATAGATAGAAACATATTAACAAGACAGTGTGATATACTTTTCTTTTTTCTATCTAATATTAAGGAATGGCATCAAAGGATCAAATTATTCTTGGTTATTGGGATATTCGAGGCTTTGCTGAACCATCTCGTTTATTACTTCATTATACAAAAACACCATTTACAAATAAATTATATCATTTTGGTGATGCACCAAAATTTGAACGTGAAGAATGGCTTAAAGAAAAAAATTCTTTAGGTCTTGATTTTCCAAATTTACCATATTTAATTGATGGTAATTTAAAATTATCACAAGCTAAAACAATTTTAACACATCTTGGTCGTAAATTTAAATTAATGGGTAATAATGAAGCTGAAACATCAATGATTGAATTACTTATTGATCAATCTAATGATTTACGACAAGAATTAAATAATGTTTGTTATCGTGCTATTAATTTTGAAGCTGTAAAAAAAAAATTTTGTGACGAAACTTTACCAATACATTTAAAATTATTTGAAGATTTTCTTGTACGACAAGGAAAAAAATGGTTAATAAGTGATACAATAACAGCAGCTGATTTTCAATTATTTGAATATCTTGATCATTGTTGGCTTTTATCAAATGATGATTGGGCTGAATACCCTAAAATACTTGCTTATATGAAAGCATTTAGAGAATTACCTGAATTAAAAAAATATCTCGATAGTGAACATGCTAAACGTCCAATAAATGGTAAAATGGCTAAATTTGGTGGGGTAGTTGTTCAACATGAAACAAAAAAGAAAGAAGAACCACCAAAAACTGAAGAAAGTGAACCACCACCTCCAACAGCTTAATTATCAATACGCTGTTAATTAAATTCATAGTCTTATCGAATTGCATATTAAGAAAATTAAAATATATATTTGTGCTGTTATGCTCAGGACTGAATGAAAAGAAAAATATTATAGTTGCTTTGTTCTTTTGTTTATTATATAATTAAATAATATTCTCGCTCTGTTCAAAACTTTCACGAAAGTAAAAAAAAAAAAAAAAGAAGAAGAATAAATCGAACTTATGCTTTTTATGTTGATGTTATTTTTGTTTTATTTACTTAGACACTATGATTAACAATCTTCATTATATTGCTCAGTTTGAACGATACGCCCGTTTATGGTTAATGTACCATATGTGAATAGATCATATTCTGACCATAATTTTGCGGTCAGTGATACGATCGTATCATAATGACATAATGATTTAGGGTGTGAGGGCATGTTTGGATGGAGAGGAAACCCACAGTTCCACTCTTACTTCTTCTATTTTATATTATTAACTATTGGCTATTGCTAGCAAATGAGTCTTCATTCATCCAACTCTGATGAGACATATTTCAGGAGTGATCAATGGAATAAATGAATTAGAAAAACCTAAGAAGATGAAACGTTGACGCAAAAACAAATATCAAAATTTTTAGATTATTTTCCTTTTTTTGGTAAAAACGAATTTTTTGACTAAAACAAAGTGAAGAATATTCCCAGATGCTGACGTACACTATGTTTGTAAGTGTATTGAGAATTTTTGTATTTTTATTAAAATAGAAGAAAATAAAATAATCTCAACACTTTGTTCTACTTGTCAAGATTTATACATCCTGAAGATTTCCGATTTTGTTGATGAATCTGTTCTTCCGAAACTCTGGCAAGTGTGACTTTCATGTCATAAAATTTTTCATCACGATTAAATAACTCATAATTCTTGCATGATGTAATCACTAAACATTACTATAAGAAAAGCTTTCGATTTTAGCATTCAAACTTAATAATTTTATCTCTTAACAAAAAGAATCGATTCAATTTTTTTTTGTTTTCGTATCAATGTTCAATATTTCATTTTTAATTTGCATCAAATCAACATTGATCAAATAGAGGTAATCGTGCCATATAATCATTATATTCATTTGATACAAGAAAACAATAATATTGAAAAAAAGCATCGAGTTCACAACTATGTCCATAATTGTTGCCTGTATCGATCTTTGAAAATTCAATATTACCATAAAAATATTGTGCATATCCCGATGATGACATATGAGAATTAGGAAAACAGGAAAAGAAAAAAAAAATGAAAAGTGGCGCCATCATTCTCAATGACAAGAAGGTTCAAGAGCAATATTTTCATTGGACATATGTCGAAAGAAAGATAATTCAAATGAACTACATATTTCTGTAAAAAAATAAAAAATGTCTCGTAATAAAGAAAAACAGAACAATGAATTAAATCGATTATATTTATCAAAATTAAAACGACGTAAGTTCAAAAAAAATTATCAAAAATTTCTGAATTGTTTTTTTTCTTTCTTTTTATATAGCAAAAGTTAAACGACCACATTTAGTAAGTTCTCATATCCAATAATAATTCAATACTAAACTATTTTTATTCAGTCTCAAATTCATACAGTTGATGAACTTCGTCGATGGTTACCAATAATTGAACGTGAAATTCATCTAACATTAGCAGTATGACAATTAATCATTTTTTCTATTCATATGAAATATTTTCTTTAGCAAACAACATCTGTTCGTTATACGAATGAAAAAGTTGAATCAATGTATAAACAAATATCAGAATTAGAAAATGAACATAAAAATTTTCGACGAAAAATAGCTCAAGTAGAATTAGGCGCTAATGTCAATGTTCTTACAAAAACAATTCCAGTTGAAAAATCTATTCATTTTTATACGAAAAAATCAATTAATCATCGTAGGTTTATCTTGAATAAGAAAAAAACAACGAATTCTTAATTTTTTTAATTTTAGAACATGAAACTTTGAATGAATTTTTTAATAAAAAAATTGATCTACCACTTCTATCAATGAATGATTATCAAATAGAATCATTAGAAAAAAATTTAACAGTGATTAATAATGATAAACCATTGAAAAATAATACTCTTGTTGATTATTCGGATTCTGATTGACTTTTTTTTTTTAATGTTTCAGATGAGTTTAAATACACGTAAAAAACGAAAGAAAGAACTTCGAGAAGAATATATTGAACAAGATGGTTTAATATTTCAATTACCTGATGAAATACTTCTTTATTTATTTAAATACCTTTCTACAGAAGAAATTATTCTTGCTGCTGGGTTAGTAAATTATAACAATTCTCTAAACTTTATTTAGATATATTTCAAATAAGAATAGATCAAACTGATATCAATTCTGAAAAAATAGTATGTTATTAACAATATTGTCACTTCTACATAATAATCGACGTCTGTCTAAACCAAACAGATGTTAGATGTATCTTCAAAGTTGATATTGATTTTTATATCGTAAAGATATTTATAACATACTTTTGCATGTTTACTAAAAAAGTTTGATGAAATCTCTGTCAACATTTGTACTTTCGATCAAAGTTGAGATAATCATATAAAACATTTTTTGAATTATGATTTCTTTTTTTTTTTTTTTAGTGTTTGTAAACTATTTCGTCGTATTGCTTATGATGATAAATTATGGAAAATAATTGATTTAACAAGAAAATCTTATTCAAATCGAGTATTAGTTAAATTTTTTCGTCGTTTTTCTCATCCATGTACAGAAATATTAAAAATATCAGGTGCACCTAATGGAAAAAAAACAAAAAATAATCTTATTAAATTACCACCATATACAGAACAATTAAGTTATTTTATTCGTACATCATATCCAAATCTTCATTATCTTCATATATCAAAATATGATTTTCGAGATGATTCAACAGCTTGTAAAAATATTACATATTTACCAACAAATCTTCGAAGTCTTTATTTAACAAAATGTGAAATGTTAATGACAAGTATTCAAGGTACATCTGATTTTTTAAAAATTCCTAAAATTCCATTAAAAGGTTCAACATCAAATTTTTCACTTGAACAATTAGAAATATTATCATTTGAACAATCATCATGTCTTGGACTTGTATCTGTACGTTATATACCAGATTTATGTCCAAATTTAATTGAACTTAATCTTAATGGTTGTTTTCGTATAACACGTACACGTACATTTACTGATACATTACTTTCATTTCATAAAACACTTCAAAGACTTTATTTAAAAGAAACACAAGTTGATGATGATACAATTCATTGTATATGTCGAAAATTAAAATTTTTAACTATACTCGATATAAGATTATGTAAATATGTTACAAAAAATATTATAGAAAATTTATTAACATTAAAAAAATTAGAACAATTATTCGCAGATGATGTTATTAAAATTGAATATGAACAAAGAAAATTAAATGAAAAATGATGAAATTTTTTGTAGTTATACATTTATATGTAATAAATATGATTTATTCAACTAATTTAGAATTTAATATTTGTATCACACTTTTATGAATGAGAAATAAATTTCTTCCGTAAAATCAATATCAGATATATATATAAATGATTGACTGTTCTGTATAATGAAAACAAGCTTTATCTACAGGATCTTTTCAAAAGTTCTTGGTGATTATTTACAACAAATATTGACAATAATTACCATCTTTTGAAAGGGATAAAACTGCAATTTTCGAAATCTTTGAAAAAAAAATATTCTAGAACGTGCACATTCTTAGGAATTTATTTCTGCTATCGGTTCTTATGTTGAATTCAAGGATGTGGGTAGATGCAGATCTTTTGTTATATTACATCAACACCCATCCCACAACCTTTATTTGACAAAGATATAATTAGTAGCGCAACCGATATGTGTCGCGCGTTTATTGGCACTACTGCTGAAAATATACCAACAAGATATTTAAAAGAGAACAAAGTACTGAAGAGACTTTTCGTAATTTATTTCGCTGTACAAATAGCTGATACTAAGTTATTGACAAATAGTACTTTTTGGAATTTAATGTCTCTTCAATGACTGAAACTCACACATAGCATAGATATAATTTGATTCGAATATAGAATGAGACAGATAAGAATAAAAAGAAACCGAGTAGGTTTATTATATACGTCGTAACTAAATCTATCTTGTGATACAAGGAAGAGTAGGACATACTTCTTTGGTAATCTTTACAATACATTTATTTACTTAGACTCTATGCTATTTGTATTTATTGATTCACATGTTTAGTTTTCTAATAGGAAGATCTTTTCGCTCAGTCCGAAATTCATCTTGTTGATATCTAGTTTAGATTTTGGTCAAAATATAAAATTCATGCATATATATATATATTCTCTTTTCTAACAAATACCTACCATTTCTGAAATGATCACAGTTTAAAACATGTAGAGAAAATGTTAAGCGATACTTTCTTTTATTTTAGGCCAAGTTAGATGGTTGAATTGTTGATTATCCTGACATATATATTCTGAACAAAGTATGTTTCTTGAAGAAAAATTTAAAAAGATGATTCTAATCATAAATTGATCATGTAACTCATAGGTTCGAAGAAAAAGTATGATGTTATTTTAACGTTCGTTTCTTGCATTTAATAAACCAAATTTCGATTTTATTTGCAATTCATGTATATTTTCAAAATTTTATTCTACTTCAAAATGCATATGTTTTTTTTCCTGAGATATAAGGCTTTGAATATGATATAGAACAAATGGTTCACTATCAATAAAGATAATTTTCTTTTTTAACGATCCAGTTAATAAAAGCTTTTTTTTTTTTTTTAGTATGAATATTGATAATAATCATATCTGTAAATGCTTAGAGAAATATTGAAAAAAACTTTCAACAAGTATATCTGTTTTTTTCTTTGCATTATACATCACTTTGATAATATTGATTGCAAGTTGTTTCTGTGGATTGCTTGATATTAGAAAATAAGCTTTTTTATCGTATGTTCTTTTGTGTTGTAAATTAAAACATGATACTCAGTAATACAACTTTTATGTTGTTTTTCTTTTGAAAATAGAAGAACTTTTGTTTTAGTATTAGACTGAAAAACCGTAGATGGTAATTTGAAGCAGATATATGGCTATACAATTTGTAGCATAAAACAGTATCAGAAGAGATCGAAATATTATGTATGATTGTGACAAAAGGTTTTTCTTCTTTCCATGGCGAATTGTCTCACTAAATACTATTACCTATTGACTCTATGGATCGATAGTTATAGCTTTGTTCATCATTTTTAATTGTTAGAAAAATCCAATAATGATCCAACAATTGATAAAGACAATCAAGGATACTTGAATCATTAACTTTATTAACATTTGCAAAACAAGAAAATTTTTAATTGATATATTATGATTTGGAACTATTGTTTTTTAATAGGCCTAGTGAAAGGAGATTTACAAAGTTAAAAGTTCTATATTAAGAATTTTAGATTTTACTAATTCGTATAGTTTCAAAATTTATTCTGAATGTTTGAACGATTACTTAACATGTAGTCATCAGTAATAATATACAAAAAATCGAGTTTATTATGGAATTTGACTGTTTATAGATTATAGATAAACGGTAAATTCAACAAAAAGATTATGATGAGAGATTCAAGTATCTTTATTTTATCTTTGTTTTACTTATCTTTCAAATATTTGAATATATGAAAACTCTTTTCTAAATAACAATCATCAGTATAACTCATTTCACTTTATAATAATGTTCACATGAACAAAATTTTGCTTATTTCTAATGCATTATTCGAAAAATCATTTAAGTTTTTGAATGGAAGAAGATAAGCGGAAAATTTTTATCAAGAATATTCACAGATATAAATAATTCATCATTTATCATCATAAAAACATGATTTAAATTTCATATTAATCAAATAAATTCTAATCCTATTCGTTATTATTTACTACGAACTATCAGTAATGATAATGTCATCCTGTTATTCCAAAAAAACTCGATGTAATCCAGAATTTAATTTAATTAATTAGTTCGAAATCGACATCAACATTAGTACGAACAGAAGCAAGGTGACATTCCTTTTCCTTGCTAACACAAAATGTTTTTCTATAGGCCTTGTATTATAAAATAACCTACAGTTCAATCGGCATTAAGCCTTTTCTAATATGAAACAATGAAATGTCCGAAAATATAAACTCCTACGTTCGATCTATATGAATGCATTGAGAAAATAATTATTATTTTCAAGAATAACAAGAACGCTAACAAGACAAAAATGCAGCCAACGATTAATATGTTCCTTTTTGGACAACCTGATTATAATATTTTTTACTCATTTATTAATGCAAAATATGTCTACAGAAGAAACTATTAATATTGATCATACTAGTAATAGTATAGTGTTTCTATTTGTGCTGCGCGCGAACATTGCTCCTATAGATAGAGCAAAAATAGGTTGAAACAACTTTTGATGAAGACAAGCTGAAGGAGACAGAAGAGCAAAAAAAACAAGAAGAGAAGAAATAGGAATCTTGACCAGACACTGATGAAGATATTAATCATGTCATCATCTTAGTCGATTAGGTATAAAATAAAAAGAATGTTTTACTTAAAAAAGTTTATTAAGATAAATTTTAGCCAACTAGTCATATTCAGCATTTAATGTTTTCAAACGAAACAAAAAGAAATCATATGATCAAAAATAGTACATATAAAAAGGACACCTAACTTAGTATGAAGGCCATTTGCTTTCATACTTTTTTGAGTAAAATGCATCGAGAGCTAATAATACTGTTGTCGTATTTCATGAAATTCGCCCACTGACATTTCATTGCACATAGTGGATGGTCGAACTATTGAAATCGAAACAAAGATGATCTTATCTTGAATATTATGCCTTCAACAAAAAATTCATTATTTATCTTCATAATTGTCAGCTATGTATCGATGATCATTATTAAATAATTATGACCAAAAATTGCGTTATGCAAAAATAAGTCAAGTGATTAATATTCACTGTGCAGAAATCGTAAACTCATGGAATTCTAAGAAATGAACTGCGATTCAGTATTTGGAGCACCAAAATCAGGATTGTATGTGTTAGTTTTTGTAAACTCGTCCTTGGGGCTGTGAGTGACAGTATTTTAAGCTGTTTTGTTGCAAAACGTTTTGAATAGAGTATAGGTACGTGAGTCAAAACAAGATACTTCTATCGACAATCGTTCACATCGAGATCTTTAATCGATTAGAATCATTCATTTATCTAACAAATATTGAAAACATGATCCGACGATTATAAAATCTCAGTTTTACTTCAGTGAGACTCAGATATAATAAAAGAAAATCTTGCAAGTAACTTTTCATATTTGCATAGGATGAATCGAAAATTCTAAAATAGTATTAGAGCGTCTACTTTATCTGTAATCTTGACCTGTTATGATGTTTACTGATGGAAACGAAATGTTCTTTATTTTTCATAATCATTTTTCAATCCTAAAAGTTTCTTACATCGTAAAATTTAAAAAAATAATTATTAATTAAGATGATGATTTTAATTTTGAAAAAGAACAACAATTGTAATGAATCCTGATTTTTGACAGTTGAACTTTCTGTACAACGAAAGAAATCATTTATATTGTAGAGAGAAAAATTTTTAAATCAGGTTTCGATTGTTCTATAAAAAAAATGAATTTCATTTTGCATCTATTTTGAGTTTGCTCTATTTTCTTATAAAACAAAAAATAGATGCAGCGAACATATAACATTGACATTGTACACAGCTGTTGATCACATCAAATTTGTATGCAATGAAAGCTGTCACACTATATTTCGTTTCGATCTTTTAATTCACACAAATAAATTGAAACTGTTTGCTAAAGCATTGGAGATTAAACAACTCCTATGAAGCTCATATCAAATTTATAGTAATTTTGTTTTAAGCAATTATCAAGTTATAAGCTGTATCGAACATCAAAAAAAATGAATGACAAAAAAAATGTGAAAAGTAAATAATTATTTTTTTTGTGACATATGTGTATCATTTTTTCTCCTGATGATACCAAGCATTGTTTTGTTGAAAGCTCGAAATGGAACTATTGTAGATTTGGTTTATATTTCTTCATTGTATGTTACTATTTGACTTTTTCCTACGTTTGATTTGTCTTTATGCTTAGCCCAATGAATATAATAAGATAAATGATGATGAAAAACAAGAAGATGAAGAGTAGTATATGTACTTTTTCTTTGAATGTTACAATTGGAATGACCTTGATTTTATTAATTCTATTTTTTTTTATACCCATAATATTCTATGTCAATGGATTAATTCTAAATAATCGATTCATAGTAAGTATCCACAAAGATATTATTTTGAAACCATACGTTTGAGAACAGAAAACGAATTATATCAAGCATAATGATTATATGATAATAATTTTCTATGACAACTTTAGGTAAAAATTATATCTCAAAATAGAACATTAAATTCAACTATATTCATTCCATACTCTGCTATGATAAATCTTAAAATAATGACATTGAATATTGCTAGTTGTGGTCAAACATCTCGTGGGATGATCGATGTCGCATATGTTATCGAACAAGAGCAACCAGATCTTGTTGCTTTACAAGAAGTCGATAAGTTTACACGTCGATCAGGCATTAAAATTGATCAATCATCTGAAATTGCTCAACTAGCTCATCTCAATCATTCATTATTCATTCATTCGATGAATTTTGATGAAGGACAATTTGGTAATGCTATTCTATCACGACATCCATTCGATAATATCGAATTAGAACATCATCTTGATGGACAAAATCAAAGTGAGACACGTTCGATCGGAATTGTTTCTTTAAAAATAAGCAATCAATACCAACTTTTCTTTGGTGTCATACATCTCGAATATGATACTGAGAACTTACGCATTGCACAAGTACGACAAGCAATTGAAGTATATCGACGAATTGTTCCAGAAAATCAACCTTTTATTCTTGCAGGTGATTTTAATGATATACCGACTAGTGAAACTCTTAGATTATTATTGACGGATGGAGGATTACGACTTCCATGTGACCAATGTCCTAGAACATATCCAGCTAATAACCTAAGTCTAACACTTGATTATATTTTGATGAATTCTAAAGCATGGGACATATTTAAATTAAAAATTTATCGATTATCAAATGTTAAAAAAGCATCGGATCATGTTCCAGTAATAATGGAGCTTAGATTGTAAAGTACTTTTCTTTTGTTTGAATTTATAATTTTTTGCTTAAAAACTTGTCAATGTAGAAGTTATTGTTAAAATTGGTTACTCATCAAATTAGAGTATTATCGAGAAATAAAAATTTGTAGCAATTGTTTTAACGTATCAGCTAACATATCATGAGACTGAAGGTCATCAATGCGACGATGATACAAACCAGTTCATTGTACTATGATGACCAGAGATGGGCAGCTCTAACTATGCACTCATTTTTCTCTTTTTTCCTTCTGTAAACAAAGACGGAAGAGTTAGTGAGACAAAAGCTCGTCATCGACTATAAATTGCAGTGAATATGTCATTGTTACATTTCAACCAAGGACAATGCTTAAGACAAAGACTAACCATTCATTTAGTCGATTGTTCTACAGCTTATTTGACTACGCTACTGTTAGTTTGAGAAAATAAGAAAACGACGCCGATGGAGAAAGCATTCGATTCAAGTTTGTTCAAGACATCATTATAAAATGTTTTTAAAAAGTTGTCATCGTCGAAAGTATTCAAATTTCTTGATAAATTATTGACATTTACATCAAACGAAGTTTCGAGCTTTGTCGATTTCAACAAACTTGAAGAAAGTAGACTTGTAGGCAACACACTGACCAGCGAACTTTCGTCGATGAGTATCTAAAATAAATCATATAGTATAAAGAATTATTGTCGATAATAATAGAAAATATTCTTTCACATATGACCTGATGATTTATATAGAACTTACCATATTTGTTAGATCGGTTTGCATTGAATTCTTTTTGGTATTTGTCATTGGTTGAGGTTGAAACATTTCTTCTAAGTTCGAAGATCGACATAATAACTGTGTAAAATGGTTAAAAGTGTTTGAAAATGAATACGTAGTCGAATCTGTTTCACGAGACTTTAGTTTACCGAATAGACCAAATGTGATTTTGAAAAGACGATTGTGTGTGTGCATGTATTCTTAAACATATGTCATTCTCATTTGGATTCTCACAATGACTCATTCTTTACACAACTGACTGCATTCTTTTGTAATTCAAAGTTTCTACAGTATGAAGGAAAATGGGAATTTTCCGACTTTCTATTCATTCTTACAAACAGAATTCTTATGCATGTGAGAATATTATAGGTATAAATGCAACTAAATAGAAGAATCAACAACATATTTTTACTGAAAACCTAGCTTTGCACGATATTCCTGAATATTTTGGATCAATAAAAAATACTTCCAATTCGTTATGAAAATAATTAATTACTAAAGTTGGTCTAGTCAATAGTATAGATAATCATTCTGTGAAAAAAGTTTTCTCTCCCATAGTAAGCTTATTTTTCAACGTTTGATAAACAATAAATTCATATATTCATTCAATCGAATCTATTCACTGAAGTGTTCTTTGTGTTAGTGAGATTAAAACTAACTACATAGTAATAGTATCCATGTACGGGTGACAGAAGGAGGTTTAATGTTACTCATGCCCATACTACAATACGAACAATGAAATATTCTTCAAAAATAGAAGAATGCTTTCAAATAACTATGAAAAAGAATTGGATTTTACCATCGAACTACATAAAAAGTTTCTAACTATAATGAAAATATTATTTTTCAGCTATTTGATGAAATATTTCAACGCTAAATCAAGGAATTGAACGAGTAAGGACAAGAAAACAAGAACCAAATCAATTAAACTAGTAGTGCAAATTCAGAACAGTATAAGAAAATGTATTGAATTGTAATGATATTACTATTAGTAACAAAACAAAATCAAATTTTTTTGTATCATTATGTTTAGATACTCGATAAATACATTTAATAATGAAAATTAAAGAAAATATAATCGAGTGTAACATTTCATTTCAATTTTGCAACATTTCGTTAATCAATGTTAATTTTATCAGTGAAAATAAGAGAAAAAAGTGGCTTAAAGTTATACGTTTATATTTTCTTATTCTCTATCTGAAATGTACTTGAAATTTAGGATCTACTTTTTTCTATTTGTAACAATTTTGCTTCTCTTGTTTCTTCTATTTTCACTGATGAAGTTAACAGTTGTTAAGAAAACGTTGCAAAATTAAAACAAAACGTTACACTCGATTATTTTCTTTTTAAATTTTATTAATAACAAACAACGATAAAGAAGGATGTTAGTTTGAATTTGTTATTCTGCGTACGGGTATGCATCAAACGCATATACACGGACACCTTACAGCTACATACACAAGCATAGTCATTTCCTAAATCGGCACTCTCATCCGCGTTTTCATTGTTCACTCTTCTCTAATAATGTTGTTGAGTTTGGTTTATAGAAATAACACCAAGTTAAATTTTGTTTCTTCTGTAAGTTTATTTGAACAAATTTATAGAAAAATAAACTTCAATATTATTAACACTTCAGATTTTATTTCATCTGAGAAAAATATACTCTCCAAAAATGAACATTTATTAAATGCTGAATTTATTAATGTTGTTTATTGTTTCTTAAATTGTTGTAAATCTAGCCTCATCGATGAGTCTCAACAGGTTTCTATAAAACTACTGTTTGAAAATTAGATGATTATACGAAATGTGAGATGTGAAAAACTTTTCAATTATCATGTTCACATAGGAAAATTGAATGTTTTCAAAAGCAAGAACGTCATTTTTAGCTGATTGTGGACAAATAGCATTCAAAATTGACTGATTTCATGATGAGTTTGATGCTTTGAAACGAAGATGATATTGAGGGTGTGAGTCAGGTGTCCTAGAATCAGCTCTTTCCTTCTTGGTTTCAACAGACAAGAAGTCATGACCACGTACTCGATAGAAATTGCCTACTGTGAAGCGTGAATGAAGCAATCATCAACATTCACATCTTCACTCTGGTGACATGCACATTTCACACCCATACTCTCGATTGTTTTTTATGGAGAAATGCGTTAAAGTACTGGATCGAGCACCGAGGTGTTGGCGTTCAGGATTCGATGAATTTGTATACGAAGGCTGAGAGCAAATACGTCTGATTTTGTTTCTGGACAATAGTTCTAAGTATCTGTCATCAAAATTTCAGCACGGTCGAATAAACTTGAATGCCGAGGGAGATGATCATAAATAGACTCGATTGAGAAAACTAGTATTTTGTATTTGAGTTAAATTAAAAAACAAAACTTTCATTTGGATTCTTAGGAAAAATAGATTTCTTAAGTACAGTAATCTATTTAAAGTCGAATTACATCTTTAATTTTTTAATTAGAGAAGAATCGAGCCAGTAGTGCTCTTAGTTTTATCAACACAATTCTCATTCATTAAAAGGAATCATTGTTATCTCATTCATTAAAAGGAA
>CAJNOP010000012.1:2846112-2870114 GCA_905250075.1 Rotaria sp. Silwood1 | reverse complement strand
ATCATTGTTATCTCATTCATTAAAAGGAATCATTGTTATCTCATTCAATCTGTCAATGACAACTGCTACTAATTTACTTTTCTTTTGATGCTGACTATTACTGTCCGATTGTTCTAGTTTTTTTTCTGAGATATATGCACAAACAGATAAACATATTTTATATTTTAACAATGTATGCCTTTTGAAATCTATTTTGAATTTCCATTTCTAATGTTTTAAATGTATATGTAAATCAATCAGCTATTGTTCATATTTTATTAAATAATGAAATGACAAGCAACGCATGTCAAAAAAACCGGATCATTTTTAGCGGTAAACCGCGGTTTTACCATTAAGGAGCCGGTAGATTAGATAAAACCGCGGTTTACCGCTAAAAAAGATCCGGTTTTTGTCACATGGGAATCAAGGTATTCGCGCACGCGGAAAATAGTCTTTTAAATGTTCAGGAAATTCTGATTTATAATAAAAAAATACATAGCTTATTTTCGAACAATTATTTCGTGTAATATTTCTTCTAAAATTATGTGTCACTTTTTTCATTAGTCGATAATCCACACAAACACGAACATTATCTGGTAAGCATGTTGTAATATCAAATAAAAATTGTCTATGATAATCTTTGTGAGTTTTATGAAGGTCAAGTTCGATAAGATGAGGATATGTAATAATTGAAAAATTTTGATTTTTCGATTTTCTGCATTGTTTATTGTTTTGTTGTTTTCGATTAACTAGAGTTAGCTTTTCCATATATGGAAATGATCGAGAAATTCGAAGAAAAAATTCATGTTCAAAAGGACGTTCATCATATAATGATACATCACGAACAAATTTAAATAATCCACCTGGAAAATTATTTGTTATTTTATCATAATTTTTTAATTTATATGGATATGAATAAATATGACATTGACCTTGTCTTGCTTTTGGAAAATAATCAACATAAGAAATAATTTGATTATCTTTAAAATTTCTGAATGTCTTTTGAATATTTTCATTTGATGGAAAATCAAGTTCAGTATCAAGCTGAATAGTTGAGCAAATACTAAATTTAAATTTATTTAATCGTGGCATATGATCGATGATATTTTTCTTTAAATCTTTACTATCAACAAATTTTTGTCTGCCTGTAACTTGAAGAAATAAATTTAGTTCTTCCAAATTTAACATTCGATTTAGAAGTGGCACAATTAATTCATCGTAACAATCTGTATCCCAATTACTACGCAGTGAAAAGAATCTTAGATTAGGTAGTTTTTCCTAAAAAAACCAGTATTATTAATTTTATTAAATAAATTAGATAATAATTAAAAATAATCCACCTTATTATTAATTGTTGAATTTGAAGACATAGTGTAAGTAATATTAACATGAAGTGTGCGAAGTTGATTGAAACATCCATCAAGTAAATAAATACAATCGATTAAGTCTGGCAAACATACATGTAATTCTAACAGACTTGAAGAGATCATTGTTGAAAGTTGAGTATCATATGATAATTGTTGATACCAAATTGAAGATGGACCAAAATTTAAATATCGTAAATTAGGGAACATAGTCAAAATATGTATAAATAAAAGTACATTCACATCTTCGGTTGATGTTCGTTGACCATTTGTACTAATATCGATAACAAGTGCTGAAATTTGATTTTTAAGAGTCCAACTGAAAAGAGTTTCGTCTAAATTAAAAGAAATGATTGAGAAATATATGTTATATATTGTAGTTAAAATCAAAGTGTCTATGCTTTTTTATTTTGTAATAATTATCTTCGTTCAAATTATTCAATAAATAACATTGTATCATAAATTTTGTATGTCTTATTATGAAACACCATCTCCAAATAATATAGACTAGAAATTTGCATCCCATCCCCTTCCACAAATCCTGACAAACGTTATTGACATATATATATATATAGATTATAGAATTTTAGTTAACAACTGTGGTGTATTATTGAAAATTAAAGCTCCAAAACTTTTACAATACGCAACGTTTTCTATTTTAGAAAATTGACGAATGAGCCTGAGGAAATTTGTCCGAAAAATCTGGCATTAACAATTCGATGCGGTTTTATTTCCTCTTTTTAACCGTGAAAATCGCAGATCTATATCTAGTTACTATCAAAAATACCCGTCCTTCTTTTGTTTTGAAATGCATATTAAACCCTCCGACACATTAGAAGATCCTTCTTTGATAAATGAAGCAAAAGACATGTTAGAAGACCCCCCTCATAGAATCGATTTTTTTAAAAGAATTTCTGGAACCCAGTGACATTTTTTAGAATTTAAGTCCATAATGATGTCTAAGTTCAGTATGAACAATATTTTTCGTCGTGACAACGATCTGTCAGTTCCAAGTTAGAAAAATCTTGAGAAACAGCTAATAGGAAACAACTGTTTATAAAGTAATATGTTTTTTTTCTGAAAGCATATCATGGAGTCATTTTAGCCCTTCTTTACAGCTTACTCTGGGAAAATTCATTAATTTCTATATGAGAAAAAACCTTTCTATGACCGTATGATCTAGTGGGCCGAGTGCACATTCTCGGGTCTAGCACATGAAGAGATCTTTGTAAAATAGTAACATATTTGATAAAATTTCGTTTTGTATTAATTAAAAAGCTTGTTCGTCTATAAATTTCTTCTAGAGTTTCAGAAACATCTTTATTCGAAAACAGATTTTTATAGTTGAAGAAAACTTAACTTCACGTATACACTTTTCTCACAGGGTAATATATGATTCTTTCTCATTCTACGCATAAATAAAATAAACTCGTTTACTAACGGTGTATTGGACAAAAGTTGACTAGAACCAAAATTTGTTGGCGATACTGTCAAAAAATAACTTTTTTAAGGGACACATTAGAAGACCCCCTTGTAACTTATGAAAGATAAGACAAAATAGAAGACCCCGGGTCTTCTAATGTGTCGAAGCCTTTAGTTAATTACATTGCGTTTCACATTTTAACCCAGCATGGATTACGCTAAGTTGTCACGATCATCCATTTTTACCATCTATTTTATTCTTCATTTTCTTTTTCAAGAATGTCTCTTGAAGAATTCAAGTTGAAGACAATATCGAAGCTTTTTATTTTGATATTTTTTTTGCCTTTTATTTTAATTGATTCTTAATGACGATATCTTTCTCATACATATTTATTAATTGATATCAATAAAATATGGAATAATTTTAAGATTATCAAAATATTTAATTTTTTAATTAATGAGATTTTGAGTCGATTCGGATGAATTCACTTGATATATATAGATTTAATGTCACTATTTATGATTGTAATAGTCGAAATCAAATATCTTACCAAAAAAAAGATTGATAGCTTCTTTTGCTTCAATATTATATAAACCAAATCCATATAAAGCAGGATAATTTGCAGAACGAAGAATACGTTTTATTGAAGATGATTCAAGATTAAGCCATTTGATTTTATCACAAATTTGAGGTAAGATTTGTAAGCAAAACCGATTTAGTATTGGATCAAGTAGTGGATAAATAAAATATCTTGATAAAGATGTTAACACAATTAAACGACTTGGAACTAATCTTAGCAAATTCAAACGATACGTAAAAGCCGAATCACATACGATTCTATTGAGTCGTTTATCAACATCTAATAAAGAGTAGAGTACTTCAGTATTGTACATGTTTTTAAATATAATCATCAGAATTTCATCAGGTAAATCATTTATTTGAAGAGGTGAAGCTTCCATATCTGTCTTCACTTCTATATTTTTCATTAGCTAATAAATGCGAATATTTATATACATAGACTCATTTCTTCTGTTTGATCGATCTCCTCAATCGAAAATAATGATGCACTTTTGCCTGAACATTGTTAAGTTGGCGAAAGAAAATAGCGAACAAAAGAATAGTGAAGAAAAGTCAAAGAAAAAAAAATGATGAAGCGATTGCAGCGAAAAAAGAAATGACGGTGATATGAAAATGTTGAAAAAGGTTTATTTTTACATTCTCAACCAATGATATGAGGATATTTTATTACATACTTTTAGAGCTAAAAACAAGTCAACACAGCATCATGCTATAAATTTAACAGATGTTATGAAGTGAAACTATTTGATTTAAAAATTTCTTTATTTTTTCTGTAACAAAAAGACCATCTTGTTCGACTTATTCAAAAAAAAATAGCAATGAACTCCGCTTCGTATCATGTGAATCTTCAAGTGAAATAATTTTTGGAATTTCTATCATTTTTTTTATTCTGATACATTTAATTAATAAAAGAATTGTGTATGTTATCAATGTCAATTTTATCAATACAAATTCTCGTCCTAAATTATTAATTTATTCGATGCAATATAAGGATATAATAATTATGAAAAAATTTAACAACGTCATAAAAAATAATAAAATAAAATAAATAAACGGGATTATCTAGAATTAAATGAATGCTGACGTTCCAGTCAGAATTGACCTTCTTCAGTAATGTTGATGTTACATATAAAGATGGTATTCTTTGATCTGTAGGTATATGCTTTCTTTTTTCTTTCTTTCCTTTGATCATAGTGATACGGACAAGGAATCATAAGTGACGTTTCCTTCCAATATTACCATCTTGTCCTTTCCGTACCACTACGATCAAAGAAAAGAGAACATATGTAGAGATCAAAGATTACCAACTATATGTATAACAACAATATTCTGAAAAAAGCCAACTCTGACTGGAACATCAACACTCATTTTATTTAATATAGTTTGTTTATTTATTTTAATTTATTACTTTTCATGACTTTGTTAAATTTTAACATAATTATTAGATATTGATATTATATCGAACAAATTCATGATATAGGACGAGAATTTGTATTGATAAACGTAGAAATAATGACTTTTCTTAACCGAACTCAATATACTAATTAGTAATATGAATAAATGCTTGTTTTAGTTAAATTTTAAATTATTCTATTCTTTTCTCTGCATATATTTCAGCTGAATATTGTGTAATTTGTGCATCTATTTTTCCGTCATCATTGATTGTTTATTCAAACAAAATGGTTTGACTCTCGTATGCATTCAAGTTAATATAGAGTTACATGATGAGAACTTTGCATATTTTTAGTCTGCGTTTGTCGAGTATCGTGCGTCTTTCAGGATAATAACGAATATGAATATTTGAGCAAAAAACAAATTAAATTCGGCTCATAAACTCAAAATTAAGGTATTTCATCAACAGAATATGACTTAAGCATTTGAACAAAAAGTTTGGGTTTCCATGCGATGTACGCTATAACATTTTCTAGAGTGTTACCTTAGTGTGATTGCTCTATAAAATATACTACTTGAAACGAAGATTAATGATCAGCTGCTTACGTTTAATATTGTAGTATTTCCTTCTTCTCCAGTATGGATAGTAGAGCCCGTCGGGTAGGACCCGGACCCGGACCCTACCCGGACCCGCACGGGTCCGGGTCCAAAAATTTTACTTTGGCCGGGTCCGGGTCCGGGTCCAAAAATGTTATTTTGACCGGGTCCGGGTCCGGGTCCGGGTCCGGGTCTGAAAATTTTGCTTTAACCGGATCCCGGTCTGAAGAAAACTTTGATCCATACAATTTATTTTGAATTTTTTTACAGTTTTGTTCGTTTTATACAAAGAAGAGATCAAATGTATTTAGAAAATAGATAAAAAAGAACAAAACCCTTCTTGACTATACTATCTAAACTGACTTGTCATTGTGTTTGGATCCAAAAAATTTAAGCGACCGGGTCCGGGTCCGGGTCCAGCAACCTGTAAACGGGTCCGGGTCCGGATCCGGGTAGAAAAATTTTAAATGATCGGGTCCGGGTCCGGGTCCAAAATCCTGGGCCAGGGTCCGGGTCCGGGTCCGGGTCCAAAAATTCTGGACCCGACGGGCTCTAATGGATAGATACTGATGGTAGATGATCTTGCAACGATTGTTTTTTAATTTGGAATAAATTTAGGAATAAAAGAAAAGTTAACATTAGTTTTTGTATTTTTTTATTCGGTTATTCAATTATTAATATGTTAATATGGAGTTTTATCCGAGAATTTGATGTTTTGGAGAAGAGAAACTCAAAGTTCAATCGATTCGATGGTTGGCATATTTTCTCATGATTTTAGGAATCTTGACTTTTTTTAGTATTGTGATCAGTAGCAAGATGAATTTATTTGAATTTAGTTCAATAGTCGAAATTGTTAATGACGGAATGAATTTCTAATTGGAAGTATGTCGTTATTTATCTTTTCTCATTGGTTTAATATGTCATATGATGAAGATGAACATAGTCCTTCATTTATTCTTATGCGATGAGCTTTTTTTGATTTCTTTCGAAATTCTTTCCTAATATTATGAGTTGTAACATTTAATATAAAAGAGAATAAGGTAGATAATATGCAAGGTACTCTCTATGATAAAGATCACTTTGAATATATAAACGTTCACATCCTTCTCGTGCAGAAATTATTTTAAGAATATTTTCATATGCTGCAGGTGTTCCATGAAAATGAACTTGCTTTAATTTTTCATTACTAGTATTCTATTTGAAAGATTTTATTTTGTTTTAGTTTCCGAATATTTTACCGATCAGATTTCTCACAAAATTTATTTAATGAACGTTTTATTGCATATCATTTATTAATCTTTTATGATGAGCTTACCAAACTTTCAAATAAAGATTTTAATAGAAAATTCAAATGATATTTTCATACTTCAGCAAATGAAGATGAAGAGTGTTTATCAATGTAATGAGCCAGTGAGAAATAGAATAACATAATAATATGAACAGAATAAAAAGAAAGAAAACAGAATTTGTCCAACTTGAAGAGGAAAAAAAGAGTCAAAGATAATGAATAAGATGGTGATTATCCAGAATTTGTTTCATCTTTAGATCCTGCATGATGCTCATTTGTTGTTGAATTATTACTTATAATCATTGATGATGATGATGATACAACAGTTGAATACGTGCATGAATCTCCTTTAAAAAATGTCCTGGACAAAATGTCCCCGAGTTTTTGTCCTCAGTAAAAATGTCCTCCGAAATTTTGTTCTTTAAAAGATGTCTTCAAATAAAATGTCCTTCGGAAAAATACCCTTCAAAAAAAAAGTCCCTCTTGTAAAAATGTCCTTCACTTTGAGTCCGATGTATAAAATGAAATTGGGTAAAGAGGGTGTGGGTGTGGGGTATGGGTGTGGGGTGTGGGTGTGGGTGTGGGTGGGTGTTGTGCGGGTGTGGTTGTGTCGGTGGGGTGTGGATGTGGGCGTTGGTGCAGATGTGAATGTGGCTGAGTGTGTAGTTCAGAAGAAGAATCACACCCACACACTCACACCCACACACCCACATCCACACCACCCACATCCACACCACATCCCACACCCACTCACACCCACACCACATCCCACACCCACTCACACCCACACCCTAAAAGGACATTTTTTCATGGGACTTTATTGAAAAGGACCATTTTTAAAGGAAATTTATAGTAAAGGATATTTATAGTAAAAGATATTTTTTGAAGGACAAAAACTCGGGAACATTTTGTCAAGGACATTTTTTAAAGGACATTCTCGGCTGTTACCCAACAGTTGATGAACCATTTGTCGAAGATATGATATTCAAGTTGTCCCATTTATAGTTGTCTAACACATTGGTTATACAATTGAGCAGTTTGGCCAACATATCGTCCAGTGATAGCCAGTTTTTATGCCTATGAAAAAAGACAAATGCTTACTTAATATCAGTATATTAGAAATACGGATTTGGTTTACAATAATAACAACTTACTTGAAATTTTTATTTGGTTCGTCCACATAATTATCAATCATGTTGTCATTGTCCAAGCATGCCAATCCACCAATTTGAGTATGCTGAAATTCAGAAAAAGACTTGTTAGAATTCATTGAAAAATATTCTGCTTACTGTGGCTGTTATGATGAATTGACCTTGTTTTTTTTTTATTACTATATGGATTTTATGTGAGTTGATTTTATAATCCATTTGATATTTGTTACATCCATCATGTGCAAATTCGATTATTTTGACAATAACCTTTGAAAAGATATAGTTTTAAAGAAAAGGGTTTTTTCTGATTACTTTTTCTTGAGGATAATGATGAACGATATACCAATGTATATAAATGAAAAGATAATCGAATTTTTTTCGTACTTTTTGTTTATTTCCTTCTAATAAAATCTGTAAATGTTGATCCATGAGTATTTATTTAATCTAGAAATAAAAAGATTATTTAGTATCAATAAAAAATCTACTGATTTGAATGATTAATGTACAAGAAAACAAACAGATATCTCTTATCAATAAATCATTTGTTTAATCTGACGCCATTTTCGTTTTCGTTTTCGTTTTCGATAAGACCACTCTATTGATCGATATAGAGCATAGTGGTCTATTCGTTTATTCTTACTAACAATTCTATTCTTTCCTCCTATTTATTACAGTCCGTCTTTTATCGTAAGATTTACTGGACAAATAACAGTTCTATAATCGTATACTAAACAAACTCATTTGACCTTTTATTTTCAAGAAATAAGTTGTTTTAAAACATAAAACGGTGTCAGAAAAAAAGTGTTTTCCTTGTAATGGTCGAATATGTGACCAAGAATTTTAATAAGAATTAGTTCATTTTTTCTGTATTAATGCCATAATGATTTGTTCGATTAAAGTGAGATTGAAGTTATTAATTGATCGGGTTTTATGAAAGATTGTCGTTTCTTATCTAATATATAAAGAAGAGAGTTTATTTGATTGTTTGTTTGTTTGTTCTTTATGCATTGGGCCCTGCAGGAGCCGGCGCAACCAAATTTTGCATGGTCTCTCTTCCGTCCTGGAAAAAGGTCAAGGACTATGTTTCGATCCAAAATTTTGACCTCCGGGGTACTTAGTAACAGTGGCGAAGCCAGGATTTTGGGCTAGTTGAGGCTCAGCACTCAGGAATTTTCAACTGATCTTAGGAATATGAAACTTATCTATTAATATTAATAGTAATCTAATATAGAATTAATTCTTTTTTATGCTGACTCTTTTCTGAGGACATAAGCTGGCTTAACAAACATAAAAAACAAAAAATGTTCGATTTTACATTTTATTGAAATAAAATAACGATAACGACAATATATAAAAGAAGAAAAATCTTCCAATTTACTGTTTTAACATAACTCGTGTATTCGTATGGTTGGCAGAAAAATCGTCAACGACGCTGTCCAAGTCAATTTCGGAATCTCGTTTCATTGATCGTACATATAAATCACTCAAACGTTCGTCGCTTATAGTATTTCTGACAGCAGTTTTTATTGCTTTCATTTTCGAAAACAACCTTTTACAAGTTTCTCATATAACAGGTATTTAATGAATTAAGCAAGAACTAAATATTTTTAAAATGCTCAATACAATCTTCTAAAACGTAATGAATTTTCACCGCCTCCTTACAACAACAGAAATCGCTGTATTCTGATAAAAAAGAATTCATACAGTCTTCTATTAAGTTGAAATAAGATATTCATAGCCTATACAACTTTGTTGAAACTTGTATTTATACTGACTGTATTTTCTTTTATTCAAAGGCACATGGATTCTCCAAAATTAGATATGTACGTGAAAGGCTAACACTACTGACACTAATACACTTTGGTATAAAAATGTATTTTCCTAAAATCTTTGACCAGAGAGGCTCAAAGGTTCGTAGATGAGGTTCAGCCCCATGTAGCCCACCCCTGGCTCCGCCACTGCTTAGTAACCTCATTGTTGGAGCGCTACAACAGGCGTTCCATCGAAAAAGTCCGTGCGCGTGGCTGTAATCTCAATAACTCGAGAACGAAAGGAGATAAAGACGTACTTTTCGCCATTCGGTACAAGACGTTCTAGGATATAAAAGTATGCTCGAATTTGATTGGTCAACGAACTAACCAATCAGGTAAATTCATTGATGTAGATTTTGAAAACTATATTACAAAAGGATTACCAATTGTACTTTGGCATGAAATACGACTATTCGGTAGAGAAGTTTGTGCTCTATCGAACCACGCAAACCCTACGTTATCCCATTGTTTCGTTCAGGAGGTCCAAAACATGTATCTCAAATTAAAGAAATCCCCAAAATGAGTCAAGACTTTCAGCGTAATCCCTATAGATTAACATGGAAAGCACAATGGAGTCGTTTTCATTGTAGTTAAAGACCTGCACGACGCTGGACACTATCCAGAAGATAAAAGAAGCTGCTGGTAACGTAAATTGAGGGGCGATAGGGATACCCCAAATTTTTGTTGTTTTGCTCACCAAACGTGAAAAATGGTTATTTTGCCTGTTTTTTCGAAAACATTTTCGTTAATCCGCCCACTAAGTTTGGTTTGCCATTAGCCTCCAGCGAAAAAATAGATTGCATACTCAAAAAAAATGTTTACTCCGTCATCTTTAGACTTTATTTGCACCTTTGGGTTCGGCATATCGAAAATCTCTGTCACGGCCTATGGAACAGCGGGGAAGAGGGTCACTTCTCTCGCTATAAACTCGACAGTTATTTACAAACGTTTTTCACAAAAACAACTACCATGTCGCAATGTCTGTCGCGGTTTGTGGGTACAGCGAGGGATTCACTTTTCTTCTTATAAACTTCAACACTCATTTTCAATTGCAACATCCCAGATCGGTAACTTAGGAAAAAACCATAAGGCTACCGTTTCTCAATCTGTCATACATGAAATATTGAATTTTCCCGGACAACGTCGGGTATTTGAGCTAGTTGATAATAATTTAAAAGCCCATGTAATTGATTCTTGTCTTGCGAACTATTCATAAGTGTCATTATCAAATCAAACGAGATATTAGATCGAAGTTTTGACAACTAGCAAATTTGCTTATTTCAAGCAAAATTATCAGGATAGAAACAATAAATTTCGAATATTTCTGATGATTATTAGTAATTAGAATGAATATAATCCGAACAGGTGGTGGCATATATCGTCCGATCGTTTTCCTTTGACATTGCTTCCAAACTATTGTTTCTTATAATTTGTGTACAGATTCCAATAATCAATTTGAAGAAAAAATTTTCTTATTATTCATTTACAAGTCGATAAGAAATTTTAATAGGATGCGGCAAGTGAATGTATTATTGTGGCAATGTTAGTGGCAAGCACGAAAAAAAAACAAGGAAACGTCAAGCTGAATCCATTAACAAAAGGTGAACAGATGTTAGTTCGACTTGTTTTTCTACATGAAAACTTCTATGATTGACAAAATGTTTTCTTTTGATATATGAAGCTTTTTAGGCACATGCATGTGCAGAAAACCTTGTTTTTATTTGTATGGTCGGTGTTCGACAATTAGCGTTTGATGAATATATTTTATTACATGGAGAAACAGTAGACGAATGTATTCGAACTGATAAAGAAAATGGATTCGCAGCATTTTCACTTTGTTATTCATTAATGTAGATTTTTTTTTTATATTGAAAATATTTTGTACGAAATTAGGTTTGGACTACGGTAAGAACATGACGATGTTGTTTATAGAATAATTTAGAAATTGGCAAAATATGTCAATGTGAGAAACTTTGGTTTCATATTGATGATGTCTAGTAGTGGAATGCTTTTATTTCGGAAGAAAATTGTTATATTATAATGAAAGGTTTAAGAGTAAAGATTACAGAAATTTTTAGTCGAAGAATTTCTTTTTTAATGTTTTTAGTATTGAATTCATTGAAGGGCCCTCAAAAATCGATGTTTGGACCAAGTACATTGAAATCGCATGAAAGTTTTAGAGTATGTTGGGACTCAAGTGGAGAGGCTATAGTAAAATTTTCAGCTCTGTAGCATGACATATGACACAAATGTGGAGCAAACAAGGACCAAAAATAGCTCATTTGTCAATCCATTTTCCTCTGTCCGGGCTCATTCAATATATTAATTTTTTGTGTTTGAAAGAGCATATTTGGATGCACTGCTCACCAGAATCCTTTTTTTTCGAAATTCTTATTTTGTAAGTGGAGAAAAGGATCACAAGTTTAATCATTCAAAAAAACTGTCTAAATGGGCGTCAACTTGCGTAAGTGTTTGTACATATCATAAAAACTAAGCTTAATTAAAAAAAAGAGCTCAGGTAGGCATTTTGATGAACATCTTATCAGTAAGATCTGGACCAAGATACAGGGTACAGAAAAGTGAATAGATCTTGGAAATTGCGGTACAAGATAATCGCATTATCTTGTACCAATATCTGTAATTAGATCTTGAGTACAGATACATAAGATCTTGGCTGAAATGCACATCGTCCAAAAACGATCACTACAATTCATGTATGGATGTCTCTAAAGACTCCTGCAGTAGTCTCATCGATGTAAAATTTAACGCAAATTATAAATCTGAAGTCGGATTTCTTCGATAAACAGAATGAACCAAGCTAGAGGTTACTGTCTTATACAAAAAAAAAACGTTCGAAACTGCCGGCTTCATGAACATCCTGGAATGAAGATCGTATTTCCTTGAACACTTCAGTATGATCTAGTTCCAAACAGTGGAAAAATATTCTTTAGTAAGTATTACCAAGTCAAGATCTTGGATAAAGTATTAAGAGAGAGTCCGTCAGAAGATCCTCTACTATTAGTAGTAGAGAATCTTCTGACGCACTCTCTTTAAATCGATATGTTTCTCTTAGCTTTCATGCAATTGCACAAACAACATCTTTTGATGAATAACTTCAAATGAAAGAGTTTTTTAATCAAATTAATCAGGAAAAAAAATCTGTTTTTCTACTTCATACAAACGTCAAAAGTAAGACGATAAATAAAATGGATAATTGACCACTTACATAAGTCACAATGAATAATGTACGACATGAAGAATAACTGACTAAATTAATCATCTAGAAAGTAAAGACATTAGGTTGAACGTATCGATTAAAATGGAAAACAAGCTTCGTCAATTGAATCATGTTCATATGTTTGTTTTTGTTCATTTCTCACATTCATAAAATTGAATTGTATTCTTTACTGGTATAGCCAACATCCATAAGTCTTCCACATAAATCTTCATTGAAATAAAGTTAGACTTATATAACCATTTTTATCTGAATCTATCTTAACAGATGATGATGATGTTTTTCGAAATAAATTCAACTAAACAACAGGAAAAATATGTATCTAACCACGTTATCAATATCATTTGATTTATCCCCTCTATTGGAAGGAGGTTACACGCCGAGTGAGCTATCTTCGTTCGTATATTCCTATGTTCATTTGTTACATTCCCTGAGATAAAGCTTGAATAAAGTTTGATCTAAGGTTTTCGTGGTCGACAAATTCAAATCTGCGATTAGTTTTTTGAAATTTTTTATTAAATTTTTCCATGAAACAAAGGCTTTTTACAAAAAAAAAATTTTTCTGACAAAATTTGACCAAAGGTTTTTCGGGTCGAGGCATTCAAATCGATAGGTAGTCTCATAAAATGATTACTTGATTTGTTTCGTAAGAAAGACTGAACTTTCTAATTTGTCAACTCATTATTCTCATGATGATGTTATGCATTTACTATGTACAACAGATATGAGGTTATTCCTTTTTTTTTCTCTAATAGTTAAGCTGAATGAAAAAACTGTAGTAGTGCTTGATAAAAGTTGTGTGATCTCATCTTCCGTTGGACTTTTCTCGAAAATAGAATATGACACAATAGCAGATAGATACGTATTTGAACATATTTACAGCCATTGTCACCTTCTGTATGCAGTCAGGAACCTTGTTGAATTTATTTCAAAATGTTCAGAACATTATCGAAAAGTGCAAATAAGTCCGAATGTAATGAGTGATGGTAGCTGCGGTTTACATTCTTTTTCTTGAGAATTTCCTAATTTTTCATCAAACATTTTTCGAATTAAGTGATATCTGAACCATTTAGAATATAAATGAAACAGGTTGATCACAAGGATAAGTCAACTTGATGTTGGAAATGGTTATCCGTGAGGGGCGCCCTAAAGGCGTCAACAAACGGTTAACTGCTCGCTTGGAACTTTCATTAGATAAAGACTATAGGCTATTAAGATCCATAGAAAAACTGCATACTGTCTGGATCGAACTTGTCGAAACTGTATCCGAAAGTGGACAAAAATTAAAAATTTTTACAAAGCGAGGCACGGCAACGATTGCTTGGAAGGTGTAAAACATCTGAAATTAGTATTTGAAGAAAAATATTTCTTAATGTATTTCGATTCTCTTGATTAAAGGAAGGCTTCAATGAAATAAAATAAGTATTTGTGTTTGTGTGTCGTCGAACATATACACAAATATGTACGTATGTATTCGTGTAGATTCAGACTAACTGTCTAGTCTAATGACCACTTTGAGTGCGCGCTCCTCATACATCGAATATTCGGACGATAGCGGGTGTGGGCGTGAATATGGGCTTCAGTATAAAAGGAAATCATCACCCACGCACACCCACCCACACCCACACAGCCACACACCCACACCCCCACCCCCACACCCACAGCCACACGCATCCTTTTAATTCAACTATTTTTAAATATTAAAATGAAATTAATTTAATATTGAAAATTTTTGTTTCGTTTTTTTGCGTTTCTTTTAACTGTTTAATGTTATTATGAATGAATTACAGTTGGAAATATTTTATAAAGATTTAAATCATGTTATATTTCATATATTTATATACATTTAAACAAGTAAATAAAATAGTACAAGTTCATCTTCATTGAGGTTAATTATAATTATTTGATAAAAAAAATGCAGTTAATTTAATATTTAGAAAAGTTTCATCAATATCACGTGAATAATTTTCAAATTTCACTATCTTAATATAAAAATAAAACTTTTCTTTTATCGAATTTTTTCTTACACTTGCAAAGAAAATAATACATAGACAAAAATAAATATATAGCTTTAATTAAGAAATGAATGTTTTGACACGTTCACGTAATTTTACTATTTCATGTGATATAGTTAATGAGGGTCCTAGGTTTATTTTCATAATTGTACGTAAATATCCTTCAGTCATTAGTAATAAAGCTTGACCACTAATTTCATTTTGATAAAATACTTGACTAATTTTATCATTAGTTAATCGTAGAATAAATTTTGCTACCTGATTAATTGTCCATTGACGTGGATCAATAGGTAAATCACAATCTAGTTGTGATGTTGGTTGGTGATTCTTAATTGACTTTTCAATAATTATTGATGATTCAACATGTTCAAGTTTTGTTTCATTTGTTATCTTTGATAATTTTGTAGAAAATGCTTTTAATGACGAAGAATTATAATCAGAAATTGTATTCTATAAATTTTGAAAAAGTCAATTAATATGGTAAATATAATAAAGAAAAATTCTCACTAAAAGTAGGAAGAGAAGAGGATATAAAAAACAAAAGCAAAATACTCAATCTCGAATATACTAACAACGTATGAGATAATCATTAAAGAATTAGAAATACATATTTTTACGAACTTTAGTGAATCTAAAAGAACCTTACCTTTCTGGTGTCTATTGTTACAATTCTAGTACTATTAATGATTAGATGTATATGATAATGTAGAATTTTGAAGTTTTCTTCAAAATTTGCAACAATCTATTTTATTAAATTCTATGAAAATCATTTCTTGAGATGTTAAAAGCCTACTGAAATTTACTTAGTTTTATTTACATATATAATTCAATTTAAACTTTCCTGTTCAAAAACTTACGAGTACCTTCCCTTTCCCGGCTGACATTTTTCAGATTTTTGTTTTTCGTTTTTTGTCTGTAGAAAATAGATTTAAATGCCTTCTATCTAATCAGCACATTTTAAGAATTGCAAAGATACATTTAATATATAAAAACTACAAAATACGCTGAAAAACTAAAAAAAAACAATGTTTTTGGCATTTTTTCTCAAAACCAGATATTTTTTGCAGAGAATTGAATTTTTCCTCCACGGTACAATCCGATCGGGCTCAATATTTTTTTACGAGTACTTTAGCCATATTGGAGTGTCTTGTTTTCTCTTTCTTGAAAATATTGTTTCTATGGAATTTGGCAGTCTTTAGAAAATTAGCACCATTGAAAAAAAAACATTTTTTGATAGTGTCTATAGTATTTTGCCTCTCATAAGCTGTAGGAAGGGTACTTTTTGAAGAAACAAAAAATTACACACCTCGATTTGATCCTAGTTTTCGCATAAAAAAAGTTTCAACTCAGAACGATCAAATGTAAAGTTTTTGCGGATGAGGAAAACTTCTACCCATTTTTACTCCTTGTGACCCCCTGTTTTCCTGAAGACAGCATCCAAGAATTTTGAGTCTATGCCAACTTTTGCTCAACTCATCAAGATCTATCTACCCTGAAAGTTTCAGAACTTTTCGTCAAGCCGTTCTCAAGAGGTCTCGGAAATGGAGTGCCCTTAATTTAAATTCGGAGTGTGAGTATTAAATTTTATTTTTTTTCAATTTTCTAGATAAGTATATATCTGTCTTCGGTATTATATTTATTTAATCTCAGAATTTCAAATATCATATTCTATTGTATTTCATTATAAAACAAATTTAAGACTAAATTTTGCAACAACTTACTCTATGATTAATTAGTTGATTTGGATAGCTTAACGAAGTAGAAGCATTTATATGTGGATCTAAATTAATAAATGTTGTCGTTGTTTTGGTTTGTTCAGGTATCAATAATGGTGTTGTTTTATTTGATGTTGTTAATTCTATGGGTTCCCATCTTGAACAAATTTTTGTTCGTTTGTTAGTAAATGGATCATATTCATATGATCTACAGAAAGAAACACAAATTAGTTTTTTGAAAAAAGATAACTTTCGTTTTACTTTGATTGTTGACGCTTCTTTTTTAATAAACTTGAACTGATATTATTAAACCCCCCTTCCCCTCTCAAAAACCGATCTCAGCCCAGGCGCGTTCAAATGAGCTGAAATTTGGAGCATATGTTGGGGCTGAAGTGTGGAGGCTGTGGTAAACTTTTCAGCTCGATACCCTTACGTTTGACAGAGATGTGAACCAAACAAGGGTCGAAAAATAGCTCATTTTCTGTCCAAGATTTCTCGGTTCAGGCTCTGTGAATATATTTAAATTTTTTTTGTTTGAAAGAGCGCGTCGAGATGCAGGGCACCACAGAGTCCTTTTTTTTAAATTCTTACTTTATTAGCGGAAAATAGGGATCACAAGTTCAATGACTCAAAAACCGCACCAAAAATGGGTGTCTCCGTCTGTATATATAGTAAAAAACAAGACTTAATTAAAAAAAAGACTCTGTGGTGCCCTGCATCTTGACACGCTCTTTCAAACAAAAAAAAATTTAAATATATTGAAAGAGCCTGGACCGAGAAATCTTGGACAGAAGATCAAAAAGTCACAAACCAAGAAAAAATGAAAAACATTTTGTGATTTTTCAAAAAACCGCTGGTTTTTCGAATACGGGGTCTCGAAAAACTTGAAAATTTTTTGGAAAAAATGAGGTATCGAGGAAAACTTTTTATCGCTTATGAAAGAGCAGATAACAGGCTATATCCTCATGCATTTATCTCAATTTCGAAAATTTTGACGAAAATTGACTTTTTTTGAGGGAGAGAGGAGGCCTTAAAGGAATAAAGATCAAAGACAATAGATTGTATTTTATTTTACCTGCTTGGTCGTCGATTATCTAACGGTACATTATTATTATTATTATTACATATTGGTGATATATCTTTTTGATGTGTTTGTAAAGTATTTCCATTAGACATCGAGGTTGAAATGATTGAATTTGGTTGAACAAAGGATGATGAATTTATATTACTTGTTAACTGTTTTGTTGTCATTATTGCTGTATTATTTGTTAAAGTATCTAAGAAAAAAAACAAAGAATTTTTCGTTGCATTTTAATAAAAGAAAAAAATGAAAATAATTTACGTCGTGCTTTTTCAAATGATGAACTTGTATGAACAGTAGTAATCGTTTGTGAACAATTTCGATGTAACTAATAAAATAATCATCTTATTAAATAACATAGAAACATTTCCTTTTTTTTTGTTTACCTGTTGTGTTTCAACAGAAGTACTAGCAGCTTGTTGTTGTTGTTGAATATTATTTCTGATTTTAGAATTAGATACTAAGAAAATAAAAACCAAAGATGTTATTTAATATTGTTTTTTATTCGATTCTTTATTTCTTTTCTTTTTTATTTGAGGAGAGAGAATAAATAATGTTTTCATTTTTTTTTCATTGATAAGTACTTACATATGATGTAATGTCCATTTATTTTAGATGAATGTATAAAAGGTCGATTAACTATTACAGCACCAGGTAAAGGTGTTGCTTGAAGAATTTTACCATCTTCATTTAAAAATATAACAGGCTTTGAATTACCAATAGATATTTGAACAAGCTAAAAGAAAAGGTTTTTTTTTCTAGATTGAATAGATGAAAAATATTACTTACTTGAACTTTATTATCATCAAAAACTAAATATGTAGTTACTTGATGAGATTGATTAATTATAGATGAATTGATAAATTGATTATCTAAATAATACAAAGAAGTATTTTTTGGTTTTTTTTTCTTAATAATTAAATGTCAACGACTTACTCATTTAATTGCTGAATAAAATAGATTTTTTTGGTTACGATAAAATAGTTAATAGTTTATCAATAGGTAGGAGGTTGAACAAGTAATGTTATAGTATTAGCTATTGTGTGGCTTGTTTGCTTCAATGTTTTAGTTGAAGTGAGTATTTTGTATTGAAAATCTAAAACAAAACGTTTTCTTACATTCTATTTAGATGAGTAAAGCGTAGAAAATAGACAAAAGACATGTTTTTCAAAATAAAAAAAAAGCAAAAACACTAATGCACATCTTTTGGTTTCTTTAATGAAAAATATGAAATTAACTTAAAAAAAATGAGTAAATCACAAATATACATGCATTTTAAACCTTTGACGTATATACAAAACAAAAAGTAAGAGAACACAAGAAATATGACTTTATATAACAAATATAATCTTTGATTTGAAAACGACATACAACATTTTAAGTTCTGGAATTAAAATAGAAATTTCTTTAGCAAAGTATATTTTGTAGTACATTTTGTTTTTCTAACCAACGAATAAAATAGAACAGACATGAGAAGCAGAAGATGATCTGTATATCATGTTTTTGTTTGATATATCTGCTTACTATTCAAAATACTGATTCCGATTCATATCTCTTGACGTGATTCTCAAAATTAAAATGACCATCGAATGAAAATCAGTATTACGTATAAAACACAATTTATTCATTCTATTGAAATATATCTTAGGTTATAATAATTTTTATTTTTGAACTAAAATGTATTTAGTCTCATTAATATACAAATCAATGAACTTACTCTTTTTTTTACATTTGTTGAAAAGCAAAAATAAGTCAATCTATGTGAGCGTTCTCTAATATGATTTTTTTTTCAACAATTAAACAATTTCAAAAAATAATGATTCAGATTGAAAAAGATAAAAAAAACATTCATTGATATAGTATAGAGACGATTCTAGAAGAATCTATTTGACAATGAGATCAAATCAATATTCGATCAAATTTTTATCGGAGTTTAATGAGACTCTATCAAAACTTTATACGATTCAGTTGAATGCTATAGAAATCAAAATGAAAATCGACTTATGAAACTAATATTCGGCTTTTTAGTGTTACAAATCTGACAGAATCTTAATTTTTTAATCTGTTCAGATCTTATTATCAGTAACTTGTATTATATAAGGGAATACTCTTTAAGTACATACTAATTATTTTCGTGCTTAATGTGAAGTATTAATCAAGTTAATATAGATGGAAAGTGATCCTAAAAATTTCAGTTTAAACATCCAGCTTACTTATTCGAATCCTTTTTTTATTGTAATTTACTCTTCACTTGTTTTTCTACGAATAACTGTGGAAGTGAACTGATAACCATATATATATACCTATCTAACCATCTATGTACATTTTATCTACAGACGGATTTTTAATCATAGTATAGACATTGTATTTACAGGCGTGTATCTCATACACTTACTTGTCTGCCTGATTGCGTATATTTTGTTTTAGTTGAAATAAAAAGATGTCGGTAAAGTAAAATTTGCGAAAACGAGAGAGAGAGAGAGACGAAAATGATCGCATTATGAAAATAAGCGATAATACAAATATTAAGATGTTCAATGCAAGTAGTTTGATTGATCATCTCATGAGAACTATGCTAGTGTCACACGACACATATCATCATCCATACCATTTTTAAACATATATTACACACTCATACATCATAAAAGACTTATAATAGTTAATCATTTCGTAAAGTTTTTGCTCGAAATAAATCCTCGAAAACATACTTCATCCATATTCTTCACTGTTTATATCTTTGTGGACGATGTCAAATTTAATTTCGTTTATTTCACTCGTAGACTTTTGCAATTCGTGATTTCAAAATAATTCTGCTTCTTTAAAATTTTGCTCATCTAAGTATTCTATTCTATTTTTTCTTGTTCATTTACTCTCATTAAGGAGAGTCACAAGAAAAAAGGCTATCGAAAAGGTGGCAAACAATGACACAAAGACCGATTTCTTGCTCGAAGGTCTAATTCACATTTTAAAATTCATGTAAGAGCTTAAAACTATTGACGATGAGATGGTAGAAGTTTACTTATTCACAAGAGCCGTGTTGGTACATGGTGTGAATGTGGGTATTAATGCGATCCAGACCCTCTTTACATTATCGAGAACCTTCGATGGGTGAGAAATAAAGTAATGGAACATTTAAAAGCTCAGCTCTACGCTTGCAAACACATCATAACGAGAAAAGTTCTCCAACTGGTGAATTAAATTTTCGTGTGAATATTTTTTCTAGCGATATAAGTTAAACTGATCAGAAATGGAATTCAATAATGTTAGGGCACAGAATCTATAAAAACTTGAAGACGTCTAGGACCCTGATATTTGGAATCAGTTGGGAGAGTTTTCTCGTAAGTTTTTTGAACGAGTCTTGTTCAAGCAACAATTATGAACAAAGATTGTGTAGATGACCATTATGAACTATTCATTATCAGTTATGAATAAAAAATTTTTGCATAACTAATAATGGTTAATACCTAATAATCAATAACCATTAACAGCACATAATAGTTGTTGGCCAGTTTATCATGATTAGTTAGTCTACTCATTTCTCATTGACTCGAATAAATTTGCATCAATCGACTAATTAAATCAACTTGTTTGTTTCATGATTTTTCATTCAAGAGTATCATCGTCCGATTAGTAGTTTCGTGAGATAATCTAACGTTTGATATAAGAAAAAAAAAAGAATATCGAATAGGTAAATTGCTTGATATCTCAACAACGCTCAGATCAATGATTAAATACATATTTCTACCACTTTTTCACAAACTAAGACATCAGCATCAATCTTGTCAAAACTATATAGATGTTTTGAAAAGTTGAAAATAGCATTTGTCCTATTAACTTAATATTGATCTTATAATAAAATTATAGATTTTTATTCGTCTATGTGATTTCAATCATAGAATAAATTAAATAGAAATACATATTTCACACAAATTCAAATTTGTCTATCTTAGAAAAAAGCTTTCGACCACATCATAGTCCTACTATTAGCGTAGCTAATCAACTATCCAAGATACCTTCATGATTGAAAGTGAATGAAATATTACAAAAATATGATGAAAATATTTCGATGACATGAGCATATCATTTACAAGAAAATCACTGTTTGCAACAAGTTGGCACAAACTGAATATTGAGACCATTGACTTACTTGAAACATCATGTTCATCATATCAACTCAAATATCATCTTACAAAAGAGACAAACTTCGGGTAGAATTTGATCAATAAATTATTATCGACATACACAAACCTTGGTAAAATATTTATGAATGTTTCAAAGATCATCGATGCTTCAGAGACATTCAAATATGTTAGTCAATTCTGACTATTCAACTAATATTGTTCATCATAATAACTTTAGCTTCGAAGTTGAAGATGATTTTTTTTGTCAACTTTCTATTCTATTCCTAAATCAGAAGTCTCGAAAGAAAAATTTATACTAGTTTATTGTCGAACTTATCAGTAAAGAAGAAAACACAATAGAATCAATTTTTACACATGTTCCAATTAGTTTGAATATATATCACTTTTTATATGCTCTTCAAATCTACAATGCATTTTTTTTGAAAAAATTCTACTGCGGCCATTGACAATATTTTTTGGATGACAAATTCTGTTGAATGAAGTATCGTGTTTATTGATGATTTACATACAACAAAGTTGAAAGTGATACATCAACTGAATGCGAATCGATTAGAACTATTCCACTATTTTTTTTACGAATAAATATAATAGATTAATACTCAGTCTCATCTTCTGATCAATACTATTGAGTTATATGATTTGTTACTTTTTAATAGATATATTAAAAACTGTCACTATCTATAATGAAAATAATGGCATATAAAATATTATGACAAACAAAAATGCAAAAATACTTGAATTAATTGTATGAGTCGTTCTAATCGAAAATATGAAATGTCGACGAAATTTCAATTATAATCAATAGGAGAAGAAAACGTAAATAAATGTGCAGTGATCATTGTTAATTGTTTTGATAATTGTGATCATCCATACTACTTAATTTTCATATAATAATAAACAACGGCTGTAATAAGCCCAGAGATAATTACAAATGTGACGATGACAACAGTCACAATCAACAATAGGTTTCTTTTCTTATCACTAAATAATACAATTCAAGTTTAGAATAAATTCAACAAATTTATACAAATAAACATGTTATAATTGTTTTTCAAAATCATTGTACCGGTATACGAATTCAAGTAACATGTGGAAACAATCCTTCTCAAAAGAGATATTCTTCTCTTATAAAGCAAGTTTAAATACATAATGTATATATATTTTCTTTTGAGGAGATACTTTCTGTTCAAACTGTAGTACAATAGTAATATGGAGTGAACCAATACACATCCTTAGAATTAAAAATTTGAGATTCAGTGATGGATGCATTCCCTATTTAAGCAGATATATGCGATCGTCTCTCTCGTTCTGTGATCAAATTGATCTTTTAAAAGTGATTTTTTCAGTTGTTTCTTTCTATTCATCCCATTACCTTTTTCCAAGTCCAGCGCTAGCCAATGTTGATGATGGTTTCAAGATTGTTGTTAATGTTAGTGTTTTTTTCTTTGTTGATGTTGGTGTCGCTTTTGACGTTTTCACTGGTTTTGATGTTGTTTTCGTTGTTGATGTAGCTGTTGGTTTTGATGTGGCTGTTGATTTTGATGTGGCTGTTGATTTTGATGTGGCTGTTGATTTTGATGTCGTTGTTGTTGCTGATGTCGTTGTTGTTGCTGATGTTGTCGTTGGTTTTGGTGTTGTTGTTGTTGTTTTTGATGTTGTTGTTATTTTTGACGTAGTCGTTGGTTTTGATGTCGTTACTGTAGCTTTCGATGTTGTTGTAGAAACTGCTAATATTAGAAATATTTCAATAATATTTGTTTTAAATTGACATGTTTAATATTTTTCCGGTCGTTCTACTATCAATTTTATTTATGAATTAAATCCAAATCATGACTTGTTTTCAACTCTTTGCATGAAAAAAGAACAAACTAGTTTCAAAGTAAGTGATTTACCATCGGGAGAAGCTTCAATTTCTTCAAGACTTATTTCAGCTAATCCTTTATGTATTGTACTGATTTCGTTGCTAATAACATTGAATTTGGTAGCTGGTAATAAGATCGATTCTGCTTCAGTGGAAAAGTGAGAAAAATCTGCTACGCTTCTTGCTGATGAAGATATAACCATAAATAAAGTAGCATTGTAGTTACCATAATAATCTGTTTTCAAAAAACCCATACACACACCTTTTTCTGAGGATAGTGATGAGACGCCCCACTGTTAAACAGATAAAAATAAAATAGATTAGTACATATTGATCGACAAAAAGCAAAAGTATTGTCTTTCAGTGTTA
>CAJNOP010000012.1:2790408-2846102 GCA_905250075.1 Rotaria sp. Silwood1 | reverse complement strand
TCATGAATCGATTATGAGCTATTCTATTTCTCTGAATAGATTAGGGTGCCTTGTTTGTTTTTGGTTGTATATTTGAAACAAGTCAAATGTTTCTTTTCAAATCTCTACTGATCGACCATGAATATGAATTTATTATTTAAACGCCTCAAAATACTTAAAATAGACTAATGACCTTTTGTAGTATATCTTCGAAGCAAGTAAGGATAGATCCTCATGTTGTAAATGATTTCAAATACTATTACTTAGATAGAAATCATTGATAACAAGAAACTAAGCACAAACTTCAATCTATCAAATGTTGAGTATTTTTATTCAAAATTCATTTCGAACCGATTTTCATAAAAAATCATCTTCAGTAGTAGGATGTGACACGATAAATGCATTGTCAGTGCATATGAATGACCTATGATAACATAATGATAAACTGCGTTGTAGTTAATGACGTCGTTAGATTTAGTCAAAGTGCAAATACAGAAAAAGAAATAAAAAAGAACCACTAAAAATAGCTTTAAGATCAAATCACGAATTGCATACACCCCACAGCATTGATTATAAAGCCGATTAGAACATACAAAATATCGACGAAATAAACGAATGCGTTGTTTTTATTCAGATCTACACGATAGATCAAGACGTTCTAGATCAGACATTTAGATAAAATAGTTAAATTTGCTTCCTATGATATGTTTTTTTAACAATCTTAGTAGAATATCATTTAAGCGTCACTAATTGTCAGAAAGAAATTAATCATTTCGAAGATGTCATTCTTAGATCACATAGCAAATGTTCTTAAAGTTTGTTCTGAACTTGTGTAATTAGATGGATTATGGATGAAAGTCATCTTTCGAAACTATTTATGTCAATCAGAAAACATCAATTTCGGACACAAATTTGAGCTTTATTTTGTTTTCTATCATTCAAGCCTTGATTTATATGTATATTATATATTACCAGAAAACTAAAAACTATCCTATTTTCTTGTACACTTTATTGTGAATAATAATATGTCAATCGATTTCAATAAAATTACATGATTGTAGAACTTCAACAAATGAGTTTGATAATTTTGATTCTTTTTCAAAATTCTAAATACCCGGTCAAAGAAATTCGTATTATAGGTTATTTAATAAAAACTTAATTGAATGTTTTGAGATACAGCATGTGGTATGCTCACTTCCAAAAAAAGTCAATTTCATGAAACAAAGCAAATTGAAGAGAGAGATTCGCGGGAGGATAATGTAAGGTCTGATCATTCGTAATCACTATAGTTTTTAGTTGTCATTTTTTTTTGTATCGATATAATGTTCGATGATTTTTGTCATCTTCTTCCAAAAAAAACACAATTTCTTCATAAAACACGTATTGTTACAGATTGTAAAAGGTGTCTGAGCAAGCTTCAAACAAGAAAAAAAACTTGGACAACACTTAAGTTAAATTCACTAGCTGGTAATGTCGGAAGCGCATTAAAATATTGAAGTATTGTAAAATTTCTTTTTCAAAAGTCTTTTGTTTTTGTCTGTTTACACTTTTTCAAGGGTGCATCGCTAAATTCTTAACGAACTATGCATAAAAGGTTAGAATTTTGAGACGCCAAGCAAGTGACTTGAGAGCCTTGTTTGACAAGTATCTCTTTTTAAATACCATCGTATTGAGCAGAAACTTTTCGGATAGCCTCTCCAATATATCTTCAACATGTTCTAAAATTTCCACACGATTGCAATATACTTGAGGCAAAATCGATTTCGGTCAAGAACCTTTAAGTATTATATGAACTTAGCTGACAATAGTATTTTTGAGTTCTTCTTAATATTGGAACATGTAGCAAACAAATTTTACAGTCAACACCATTCATAGTGCAAATCCAATGACACCTTGGAACAGCTACAGTCATAAATTTCACATTCTCAAAACAAACTTTCACTTCGCTTGACATTCGTACTTAAAATTTTAATTTAAACTCGTTCATAAACGCCAATATCAATCCTATAACAGTCAAAATCGGAGATGTTGGTATCATTTTCGAATAATCCTAAATTCATGCTTGAAATTTCATTTTCATGTTCTAATGGCACGAGTAAATAATATAATATTTATGCTTGTTTTATATATTGTGTTGATGAATGAAATGCGATGATATTTTATAAGAAGAAAAAAAAGCAACAACAATAATAATAATAATAAAGAGAAAATAAACGACAGATACTGTTTCTTATGAGTTAAATTTTCTTTTGTTAATGATCATTTGCATTAAATCATGCTTTAAGATATTTTAAAAACAAACATATAAGGAACAATGAAAAATATTTAAATGTTATGCCATTCTAATGCTTTGAATTATTTGAAAGACAGCCGAACCAACTACAACGAAAACAAATAAAGCCAAAAGCCATGGACCAACAGGTGTTTTTGAATCAACTTGTTTATTTGTTTTTGGTACATTACCACGTTGTGTAACTTTTTTATTATGTACTTCAACAGCTCGTTTACGTTTTGAATGATTAGCTGGCATATTTCTTTTCAAATAAAAATGAATATAATTCTATATATTATCAAACAAGCAAAAAAAAATCAAGCCACGTGGAAACCCTTAAAGTCTTTCGTACGCCTCTGTTCATTTATTTAGAAGATAGTGACATCTTTATGTAAAAACATAGATGAAGGCGTGCATTAGTCAGCAATGGTATGAAAAAATAACTTAACTTTTCTAGTCTTTATCTTCGTATTCTTTATTTTCACTCAAAGACTTTTCTTTGATATCTTTCAAGGTTATAGATGCCTGTTCAAACACTCCCATCTGAATGGGATCTAACACCTGATGAAATAAAGTTAATTCAAAAACGTGCACAATTACGTGCAACAACGAAAGCAGAATTTCTTAAACGTTACAGAAATCCATTTTATGCTAGTGTACCCGGTCATTTTGTAAGTAAATATGATTTATTTCCTGTCTTTCAATTATGTTTTTTATTTTTATTTTACTTTTGATAAGGTGGACCCACAAAATATTCGCCTTTATGCTTATCAACAAAATAGTTATCGTTATTTATATACGTCACCACGTATACTTCTTGCGCCTGCACTTTTCCTTCTAGTTGGTGGATTACTTCAATACTTTGCACAGAAAAAACGAGTAAGTTTTAAAGATTAATTTATTTAAAAAAAAAAAAAAAGTTTATTTCTATTTTGTTAGATTCAATATAATAACGATTGTAATGCTGGAAAAGTTCCATATGCAGATCGACCGGACTTTAAAGCTTATTTTTAAATAAGCCATCTCAAATCCTCATCATATTTTTCTTTTTGATCATCTTTGTAGATTTGATTTTCTCCCTTCTCTAGATAAGAAAAAAGAACCTGCTAAAGTTTGTTTTTTTTGTTGTAGATAAATACTGGAGTTAATGTCTTTCGACAATAGCTATCAAGACCCAATTTTACCATCGGATAAAAAACATATTCAAGTAAAAATTTTCAAATGTATATTTTTGAAATTTTAAAAAATATCTTTTTTCTTTTAGCATCATGGTCTTACAGTATTCACTGCCGCTATATTTATCACTGGAGAAATGGCTGGTACGGGTCTGTTAGCATTACCGAAAGCTATGGATCAAGCTGGATGGTACGGTCTTATATCGACTTTTGTTCTATGCTTTCTATCCGGTTATTCTGGTATTAAATTAGGTGATTGTTGGACGATGTTAAGAGAAATGAATCCAGTTTATTCTGAAGAAGGTAGTCGATCACCATTTCAAGTCATAGCTACTGAAGGTGCTGGCCGTATTGGAAAGTAAGTTAAATTTACTTTTATTTTTTTGTTTTTTTTTTATATGAAAATTTTAATATTGGTATATAGGTATGTGTTAATATTTGTCATTTATTTTCAATTGTTGGGTGCAAGAACTATTCGTTAGCGATGTTAGTAAAAAAAGATAAAGAATATTATTATCTTTGTATATATTTGTCAAGTTGGTGAAGATATATTTGAATAGTTAAACAGGTGTTGTATTTTTACTTTTGGCTGCACAAAATCTTCAAAGTTTATTTGATGGTATTCATGCACATCTTCCTGTATGTATATGGATTCTTATTGTTGCTGCTGTTCTTCTTGGTCCATGTTGGCTTGGAACACCAAAAGATAGTTGGTAAGATGTTTATATATAAATTATATCGTCAGAAGTTAAACAAAGAAAATGTTCTTATTTCAGTAGTTTGTCAGCAGATTGGAGAGGAATAAATTGGATCACATTCTTCATTAGCTAGAAATATCTTCAAACTTGTCCTTTTTTTCTAGAAGTCGAAATTTCAATGAAATAATGTATTTTAGCTTTTGAATAAAACCTGTCAAGTTCAGATCTGTAAATTTTCTATTAACCGAATCCAAAAATTTTAAACTCAACGATAGAGTTTGGTGGTTTCGACTTTATTCCAATGAACTCAATTTATGAAACTTATTCAATAATACTGTCGTACCTTTCAACCTGTATCTCTGATATACAATGTCTTGAAAGTTTTATCCGTACTTTGAACAGATTCTTATCTAAGTGATACTGATAAATCGACTCTATCTTCAGTCTTGATTAATTGATAAGTATGATGAAAAATGAATGAAAAATTCATAACAAAATATAGCTGATATTATAAAATTAAGGTCAAAAATAGATCCATTAACTGTGAAGTAGAAACTTAAAGATAAATTAATTAATGAACCAAAAAAATAATTAGAAAACTTAATTTTTTCTCTTGACCTTTTATATCATTGTTTATTATATTAGTCTAATAAATATCCTATATGAAAATTTTTATTTTTATATAGGCCTATAGCTATTGGTGCAATGGTTTGTACAGCTATTGCTTGTGTATTTATTACAATCAGTATTCTTATGCATTATCGAACAATTGAGCGATATAACCCAAGTTCAATTACATTTAAATCATTTTCATTTTCAATGGGAACGATGTTTTTTGCATGGGGTGGTTCAGCAATGTTTCCAACAATACAAGTTGATATGCGTCAACCACATCGATTTCATTTAGCAGTAATTATTGCTTATTCAATTTTATTAGTTTTTTATTTACCTGTATCAATTATTGGATATACTGTTTATGGTTCACATGTCCAAGATAATATATTAAAGAATTTACCAAAAAATTTTCTTCGTTATACAGTCGAAATATTAATTACTGGTCATTTAGCAATGGCATTTACAATAGTATTAAATCCAATATTTCAAGGTTTTGAAGAACTTACACGTGTACCAAAACATTTTTGTTGGCAACGTGCTGCATTACGTAGTGGTATTGTCATATTTTTAGCATTTATGGCGGAAACAATACCACATTTTGGTGCTATACTTGCATTTATTGGAAGTTCAACAGTATCAATATTAGGTTTTATATTACCGGTAGTTTGTTTTGTTATGATTAAAGTTCAATCAACTCAATTAGTTCATGAAAGATTTTTAGATACTATATTCAGGTAAGAAATTCTGTTTTTCTTTTCAGTATAGTCACTTTTTTTTTGTTCTCAATCTTATTATTCTATCTTATGTTTCATGCCTTTGTTTTTAATGAATGTATAATGTATAAAAAATAATTTCATTTTTAATTTTTAGGGTGTTACCAAAATGGGATGTTGCTTTATTATTAATAGCATTACTTGTTGGACTTTATGGTGCTTTAGCTTCATCTTATTCATCATTTTCTGACTTAGTTAAGCCAAGTTCATATGGAAAACCATGTTGGCTCAATATAACATCAGCTGATGAAAAAAATTCGAGTTTAACATCATTTTGAACTAATTTGAATTTTCTAATTGAAATGAAATTTTATTTTTTTTTTTTTAATATTTGTAATTATGATTGTTTTTGTTTTGAATGTGATAAAAAAAAAATTTTATTATTATTTTAATACATCTGTTTATTTATTTATTTTTTTAAAGATTAATGTTAAGTCGAAGTAAATTATATCGTTTAACTCGAAATGAATATATACGAGAGATAATTATTATTATCTGTGCTATTGTTATTATTCATCTTTGTAATACATACTATGAGTATACTGGTAATCAATATATATTGATAGATAATGATCATTTAAATGAATTTTGTCCATTATATCCATCTACTCTTCAAGGTAAAATCAATGTTAATGGTATTCAATTGTGATTTTTTTTAAAAATCTCTATATAATAGGAGATAAAAAAGAAGTTATCATGTTAGAAAAAATTGAATGGTCAGATAATCCAACTGTACAAATAGGTATGAGGATTTGTTAGATTTTATTAGTTGACTTTTTAGTAAAAAAAATATTCTAGGTGGAATCTATTCGCCCAATGATTGTAAATCTCGACAAGAACTTGCTATTATTATTCCATTTCGCAATAGAGAATATCATCTTAAATTATTATTAAAATATCTTCATCCATATCTTCAAAGACAAAAACGTTCTTATCAAATATTTGTTGTAGAACAGGTTATGATCCATAAAATTGCTTTCTAATAATATTGGATAATATCCAGATGTAGTTTTGTGAACTATATAAAACAAAAACTAATGTTTCAAACATTTTTCATACAAAAAAAAAATGTTTATTCATTAGTTCATTCACAAAAATTACGCAAATATTCTGAAAGAATATCTTTTATATCATTCATACAAAATAGTTAAGATTTTTCTACAAAATTAATAAATAAATATCAATTTTATCATTTATAATTATTTAGATAGGCAATGTTACATTCAATAAAGGTATAATAATGAATGTTGCATTTCAAGAAGCATTGAAAATTCGTCCAACATTTAACTGTTTTATCTTTCATGATGTTGATTTGGTACCAGAGAATGATTATAATGTTTATGAGTGTGATCCAAAAGCACCAAGACATTTATCACCTGCTGTTGATGAATTACGTTATGTGTAAGTAAGAAGTTTAGTATTTATTTAAATAATTAAATTTGGTTTTTGAATGTTGTTTTTTTTTTCTAAGATTAATGTATAATCATCTGGTTGGAGGTGTTTTAGCAATAAGTAAAGAACAATTTATTTCAGTTAATGGATGGTCAAATTTATATTGGGGTTGGGGAGTCAGTAGAATTTTTTTTTTTTTTTGAAGTGTAATAATTATTTCTCTTTGTTGTTGTAGGCAGAAGATGATGGTAAAAATATTAAAAAATAAGATTTGATTTCTAATGATTATTTATTATTTTAGATATGGCTGAAAGGTTCGTTATGGTTTCTTCAAACTTTTCTAAATCAAGAAATAAATTTATTTATCGATTCATTTAAATAAGAAGAAAAACCAAATTCTTATGATCAGACTTTGTTTTTTGTTTAGAATACGCAATTCAAGTTATCGTTTAAGTCGACCACCAAATCATATAGGTCGTTATAAAATGATTCGTCATGAAAAACGTGAACGTGCTGTCAATCGGTAAAAGATATTTTCTATTATTTGGCAAACATTTTTGTTTTGTTATTAAATTTAGTCATCAATTACTTCAAGGTTGGACTCGATATTTACACGATGGTATAAAACAATTAAATCAAGTTGATTATTTAATAGAAAATATACATAAAGAAAAATTATTTACACATATTCTAGTGAATATAACACGTTTATCAACACATAAATTAGAATATTTACTTCAATAAAATCTCCTCTAGTTTTGTTTATTTTCTAGATCAATTAAAAATTTAAAAAAAAATGACTTCAATTGATTTAGATGATGATCTTATTTTTTTTACTATAGGTAAAAATTTTTACTAATTTTATTCATTTAATAAAAGAATTTCTTTAATTAGATTCATTAGATGATGATGATAATAATGATAATGATCATGAATATTGTTCACGTATAAAATCTGATTTATTAACAAATGATTATTTATCAGTTGATCGAATTCAGTCAACATCAACTATGATATCAAATAATAAAAAAATGTCAGATATAACAGATTTACTCGATTCAACAGAATTTAATGATAAACAAGAAAATGTTGATTTAATATCAACAAATGTTTTAGATTATTTACGTACACATAATTTACAAAATGATCAAGATAATTATGAAAAACATCAATGGGAAACTGAAGAAAATTATTTAAAATATGGTAAAATAAAAACACATCTTTTTTTTGTGAAATACGATGTAAAAGGACTGTTGAAATTTACGGGTAAAAATTTGAACCTGTCTCTGCGGTTCACAGACATAATTGTGAGATCAAAGTTCAATCTAAAATTTTGTCAGACCGTTCGATAGTCACATGATTTTAGCATGCCGCCAACGGATAATGATCAGAAATTTTTATTATGCCAACGGCTCGGAAGTTTCATTTATTCAGTTCAATGACATTCCTTATCGACATAAAAGACCGAGTGTACTGTCAACTGCATTTAGTATGTGTGCCACTGAAGTGAAATAGTATTAACAATGTAATAACATTAATATTTTAACTAAGGAATAGTTAACCATCCTCATCCTTTGAAATTGGTAACCGAGCATTTTACTTATGAAAGTTTTCCATGTAAAAAATAAAGACGGTCGTATAATCAACTTCAACATAATATTTCCGACAATAAGCACAAAAGAATTGATTAACTATGCCACTTTCAGCGTAAATCTAATCACATAATCAATTAAACCAATTTTTCATTGAAAAATCTCTTAAATCAATTGGAAGCATGCACTCTTTGATCGCGATAAGTATATTAATACTCGATTATATTCTAAAAAAGGAAAACAATCCAAATTTCATCGATTATTTTTGTATAAATTTCGAATATAATCTATTCAATTTTGATAAATATATTGATCTCAATTGATATAAATCAAAGAAGACTAATTAAAGATCATAACATTGATTGCCAAGAATTTATTAAAATGAGATTGCATGAGTAGGTTTTTTATCGATTGTAATCAGAATTAATGAACATAATCAAGGATATCTAATCGATTATTAATCAATTTTCATCAAATAATTTTAAAAAGTCAACTAAATACGGCACTTTTGAATTGTACTCAACATAACATTCGATTTTAGTCGATTTCTGATGTAATTGTGCAATCTCAACTTCAAAAAGTGTATATGAAACTTTCAACTGTAATATATTTCGGTAACTTGGTTTCAGTGATAAATTTACAGCTTGTAAACAAAGAGTTATTCAAATCGTCATTGAAAATTGGGAGGTTTCGTGTTCAAATCTCGAAATCCATTAGCAGATAATACGTACTCATTACAAAAAAGTCTAGACGGAACTATAGTGCTAAAGAATATGTTCTGGTCTTTCAGTTCAATAAATAATTTGAATTATTTGTCATGTTGTTTTTTCGAAGCATTAAAATTGTCTGATCCGTATGATAAGAAACATTTTACAAGAGTCTAATAAATGACTGCAGTGATTGTGGAATGCTATCGTTTAAGAATCCTTTTTGTACAAGAAATGTACTTTTAAAAGTGCCATTTTAAGTTGAGCCGGGCAGGCATAAACAATTCTTGGTACCATACGAACCAAATCATCAAAATATGTCTCAAGTGTGAGGTCTAATATGACAATTATCCTGTACTTTTTACTAGAATATCTTAAGATTAAATATATTTTATTATCGACATGTTACAACCGTAAGTCAGAATTGATAAAGCCCAAACACATTAATCAATCCCTTCTTTTACAAACCAACAGTTTCGTCCTGTTTTATATTTCAATTCCATAGAGATTGTTCTAACAGCTTTTTTTATTCAATTAGGTTCAAAGCAATTATCACCAAGTGATTATTTAGCTCGTACATCACTTTATAATCGTCCTGTTGCTTTTGAAAAAGATTCGCGTTTATGGGCACGAAGTTTATTAGATAATTTTAAAAAATCCAATCACAATTGTAAATCAAAATCATCATCAGTTAATTTGGCTTATTATTTACCAGTTATTAAAAAATCTTCATCATTTGATCGTCATGTTCAATATGTAGAACACTTAAATGAATGTAATGATTTTCCAGCATATTTAGAATATTTACGAGAAAATCGTTCACAATTATTTTATACACTTACAGATTCGATTGATATTATTGATGGGCTAATTGGAACAGTTGTTTAATTATTTTCAAAATATTGTTTCTCAAGAGATTTTTCTCTTTTTTTTTTTTTGTCTTTCTATGATCAGATATGGGCGTATTTTGCCTTCTTTATTCTATCTTTTTCTTCTTTTTTTTTCAACGCGTTTAGGCCGTTGTTCTTTTTTTCTTGGAAAGACGCTAAAATATGAAAGCTCTTGTTCTTTTCATGTTATGAGTATATTTTTTTGTTGGCTTGTACAAATTGTTAATGAAAAAATAAATCAGATACTTATCAGTGATTGGATATAAAAAAGTGATTTATTAATTCAAGAAGGCGATTGACTTAATAAGGTGGTACTCTACTATATATATAGAAGAGAATAAACAAGTAGCAGCAGTACTGGTGTATTCTTGAGAATTATCAAACCACCAAGAGGTAAAGACTAACTTTAATCGCACTTTTTATAAGATTGTTGAGTATTTATTAACCTGAGAAATTTTTAGTTGTTTCATATTTTTATTTTCTATATGTGATAAAATATTTATGAATACGAAGTTTGTGCAAATTTCAGTTCATCTGTTATAGTAGGAATGCATCAAATCAGAATAAGTTCTGTTATATCTGAAAAGAGATTGAGAACAACTAATGACGCTTCCTACACATTTTAAATTAACGTTTCAAATCTTTCAAAGATTCTTCCATTAATTTTCGGTGACAAAAAAGAAGAAATGAGGGAATCAATATTGTTCATACATCCGTATTTCCACGTATTTCAATATACTTTCTGGTATTTCTATATGCGACGCAATTTTTCAAGCGAAATATGTTCTAATTTTCTGCTTCGAATGAGCTTCAAACTACACAATATGTTATTTATTCTTTAAAAACAGACATATCATATAAAAGAATGTAATACTCTGGGTTTAGCCTATTCTCTATAGCACTCCTGATATTTTCAATTGAATAAATTACTTCTATACTTTGTAACATAGCTTTTGATTTTCTTTTTTTTAATTTCACAGACATCTCATCTTCGATAGCCTAAAGAAAAATAGATTCATCGAAATGAATATAGCAGTGATGTATGAAATGAACTATTTAATAGTCTAGTAGCAGGTCAATTTCACTATCAATCAAATCAGACTAATATTCATACTTATAACTTCTTTTTTCTCTTAAATATTATTGAATATATCATTATATATTCTTCGATATAATTTCTCAGATTTATTGATGACATACAATATATTATTGATTATTTCTTTTCTAGGATATTCTTTAGAATACAATGTCTGCAAATACTGTCTGGATATGTTTGGTAATATTAAATCTTATAGCAATTCGTTATGGTAGGCAGAATTAATTTACACAATTTGATATATAGAAAAAGAACAATTGAGAATATATTTATAGTTAATCAGTATGTTGAGAGGACTATTATTAAAAAATTCAAGTATAACAACTTAATTTTTATTAATAACATAAATGATTAGATTTAGATGTTTTAATAAGAAAAGTTATTATGGATAATGTTATGTTATTTTTTTTTTTTTCTATTAGCTTATCGTATCAATCCAAATTATGAACCAATGCAAACATTGTTTCGTTCATATGAATATAATCCAAATGATGATGAAACATTGTTCAATTTATATAATTTAAAACAAGCAGAAAAACATAATTTAGATTACTATTATTTGGTTCGTTGTCATCCAACATCATCGCATATTTTATGCAATAAATTAGACAATATATCTCGTCGAGATACAGGCTTCTTACGTTTTGGTCGCAAGCGATAATTTTCATTTTATTTTTTTCTTTTTTTTTCTTTTTAAAAAAAAACAAATAAATAAAATGGATATAGCGCCTCTTGCATTCTGCACACATGCATAATGAATCACTTCTATGTTTTGTATTTTAATAACGAAAAAGAACAAGAAATCAATTTACTTTTTCAATAATGACATCAATATGAAATTCAAACAGAAGTTTTTTTTTTCTTCCTTTTTTTTGCCATTCTAATGTGTGATAACAGTAGTGGCGTTTTTTTTGCTCCAACTGATTTACTTCTGAAGAAATGAACTCACATGCGTATGTTGATAAGGACGTTGCCTTGGTTTCTTTATTCCATTCTGCTCACCTTTACAACACTATAATATTGTTGATAGAAGCAATAGCTCGTTTTACTTTTCTATCTGTGACATAAATTTTTCTAATGAGCGAATGTTAGTAGTGTCTTATGTTTTTTTTCTTCTTAGATAGATAATTCTTTCTTTTTTTCCTCTCTCACCCGTCATATTGGCTACTAAGCGACAACAAAAAAAAAACAACAACATATAGACCAAAAGAAATAGTCTTATCGTTTTTGAAAACATAATGCCCGAACGTAAAGATTCAGTTGATAGTTTTGATGATTTTTTTGGTGTACCAAAGACAGATAATGATAGAAGAAAATCTTCAATAAAACCAAAACAAAATGATACATCAAACACAGCAGTTGTTAAAACTCAACCGATTGTTGAACGTTCTCGAACTCCAACAAGATCAGAAGAACGAAGACTTTCATCACCAAAATCAAACCGTAAGTATTATGATTTGAAGTAATATTAAAAAAAAACTTTAAAATCTTCAATCTTTATTGTTTCTGATAAGCGACAGTAAATAATGCAAAAACATCATCATCAGCAACAAACGGATATAAAAATACATCATCAGAAATGTCAAATCGAGCAGAATCAGTCCAATCAAAAGTTTATGAATCAGGTTAGAAACAAAAACAAAATAAACTTTTTATTTTTTGTTAAATCTCGAATTTTTTTTTTTAATTTTTATAGATTTTGATAATGATAATGGTTTTGATGATGATGAAACAATTGTTGAAAGTACAAAAGAAAGAAAAAAAAAACATGGTTCATTACCACCATCTCAAAAACGTACATATGAAATTCCTCGTCGTGGTAGTGATTCAGAATTAAAAAGTTCATATACAACTGCAAATCATAATAAAACAAAAAATGGAAATATTCGACGTAATGAAACAATTTTACCATATATTCGACCAAAACAAATTCGTCGACCAGGAGCTTATCCAATTCGTCGTCGTAATGAAACTCATTCATCATCAACAAAAAATGAAATGGAACAACGTGCATTATCAGCACAAAATAATAAAGTGAAAGCTCTTGAATCTCGTCTAGCTGAATTACGTCGTGAATTAGAAGCTCAACGTATTGAAAATTCAACATTACGTACAATACAACGACGAGAAGAAAAAGCTATTAAACAATATGAAGAAAAAGAATTTGATATTCATCGAATTGTACGTGATTTTACATATGAAATCGAACATATGAAAGAAGTTTTATCCAATGAACGTGAAGTTAAAATAAGACTTGAAAAACAAATTGAAGCTCGTGAAGAAAAATTACGTGATCAAACAAAACGTATTAAAAAATATGAAAAAATTGTAGAAGAAAAAAATCTTGATGAACGTTATGAATTACATGAAAAATTAAATGCAACAGATAAAAAATTACAAGAAGTTCAAGAAAAATTAACTAATCAAGTAAATTAAATTTTTATTTAATAAATAAATATATATATATAATAATAAATCTATTATTTCCTTTTGTTTTGTTTTTTTTGTTAAGGAAAAATATATTGACAATTTAGAAAAAAATCATCGTCATGAAATTAATCAAGAAATAATAAAACAACGTGAATTAAAACGTCAACTTGAAATGCGTTCACAAAAATATAATGATTTATTACTTAAATTTGAAGATAAAACACGACAAATTGATACAATGCATATATATGTACAACGTGGTGGTAAACGTCCATCAGATTCACCAACAAATTTATCTAAATCACGTTCATTACAATCACTTCAAGAAACATCATCACATTCACGAGACAAAATAAATGATTATGATAAAAAACGACGTGAACAACAAGAACGAGAAAAAAAATCAAAATCACAACAACGATCTTCTTCAAATGATTCTTCACCAAAACATGAAAAGAAAAAAATTCCACCAAAAAAATTATTACAAAATACAACAACAACTACTAAAAATTCATCAAATGATGAAAAATTCTCAACAACACAAAATGGTAACATTTACTCATATATATATATTCTAATAATTACATATACAAAGGATTTGATCATCAGAATTTAGAATAAGTTTTTAGTTTTATTCAATTGAAAATAACGGAAAGTATAGGAAAGTCTTATTTGCTATTTAGTATTAATATTCGACTGATCAAATGTTAAATATTTAACTTCAATTTTCAAAATATACACATTTTGTATTTTTATTGTTATATTTTATTTAATCAAAATAAGGACACAAAATCTTGCATATTTTTAAAAATCGCAGCAGCACTTTATTCGTGTTATAAACAATTAGTCGCCTTACATAGTAGATCTATAATAACAGACACTTCTATTTCCTGTAAATAATTATAAAGATATTAGATGATATTAACATAATGAATGTTGGTAAAAATGAAAAGTAGAACGTAATTATCAGAAAAATTTTATTTCGTTTTATTTTTATGTTAACACTTTTATTATGTTGAAAATATTTTAGTTTGAAAACGAATTTCTTTTTTTTGGTGAAGGAATTTTTAAACGTTAAACGTACTGATTAAAACTGCCTTTTTGAAATGTTTTTTTTTTCTATAATAGGTCATTTGCCACCCAAAGGAAAACCTCCTACGCGTCGTCTCTCAACACCAAAGAGCGTTGACGAAGATAAAACTGAAATGGATAATGAAGATTTTTTTGGATCAAAGCCTAAAAAATTACCACCGCCAACAAATATTCAGCGAAGCGAACAACATTTATCTCACACACAACTTCATAAACGTCCAATAGCACCTATTCCATCAACAACTGAATCAAAATATAATTCATCAGGAACTGGTGGAAATACATCATCTTCAATTTTTAAACTTACTGAACCATCAGTACCAACAAAATCTCGTACAACACGTCCACTCGATGAAAAATGGTCGGATATGTTTGGAAGCAATGAAAAAGAAGATTCAGCGAAAGAAGATCTTCTTGCTAAATTAGTTGCTGATGAACAACAAGAACGAAGATTAGCTGCTGCTGCTCAATCATCATCTACGCAACGTCCATCAATGAATATGTTCGAATCATCAACACGTTCGACAGCAACAAGTAAATTTTGTTTTTAGTAATATTGTTCTTTATTGACATAAATATAAATTTTGTATAGCACAACCAACAACAACAACAGCAATGAAACCATCTGCTGATCCATTTGAATCATTGTTTAGTACTAGTTCAAATAAACCAACAGCAAATCGTAAAAATGATCCAGATGATATATTTTCAACAAAATCATCAAATCAACCAACAACAACACAAACTAAAGATGATACATTTGAATCACTATTTGGACCATCGTCTACAGCTAATAATTCAACAACAGTTAATCCAAATTCAAAACAATATACAACACAAAATGACAAATTACAAAGACCAAAAATTGTTACAAATGCAACAAGATCAATACCAAATAGGACAGTCGTTGATGAAGTGGAGGAGTTTGTTTTATAAACAAATATATTCGCTTAAATCTGTTTGTCTTATATATTAATTTTTTTTCTGAACGTACTATCGAACAACAAATGAACAATATATGAGTGTGCTGTAAGCATGTTGTGAGTATATTCTTTTAATTTCAAATAGTTTTCTGTGTTAAACATGCTCAGAATTCAGTAATAATTCACTAAGAAAACAACTGCTGATTAATAACAGAAGAAGATAAAAAAAAGCAATTTTGAATATTAAAATCTATGATTGAAGAGCAACGCAAATGTCACAAAATTAATTGTCAATTAATTGAAGAAATGTGTCATTTAATTTTTTTTCCAACCATATATAGCAAAGGCGAGAATGAGCATGAAAATTTTAAATTGAATTGTATTTGATTCTGATTGAATTCAACATATGATCTTATTTATTTTTAGTGTTTTTATTTCCCAGTCGATAAAGCTCGCCGAGCTTGTCACAATGCTATTAGGGGTTTTCTCCCGCACTTCTTTATTATCGAGTTTTCAAATCGAATTAACCATATTGAGCAGTATCTATTGATATAGGTCAAGCACGTTTATTTTGAAAAAGTTCAAGAGACGCAAATCTTTTTATTTGTGAAAATGATTGTTGTTGAAAAAATGTTGGGGAAAACAAAATATGTTGATAATGAGACAGCAAATAAATGGATAATCATGACAGCTGTGCATTGAATGTCGGTCTATCTTGAAAGTAAACTGAATCTCGATCACATTCGGAAAAGATTGATATATTGGTTGAATATAGCCACAGACTGATCAAGAGTATGAAATCATCGACACGAAAATATCTGAGTAAAATTAATTGTGAACCAGTAATTGCAGCTTGATTATAGCGCCGCGAGTTCTTAAGTCAAGATGATTCAGATTATCTATTGATACACGATGATCAATTCGACATGCCTAGTTTTCCATTGATGAAAGAAATACTAATCACAAGGTTGTTATGGGCAGCACTGATGAGAAGCATTATGGTATATGAATGTGTGGTAGGTATACAGTAATTTGACAACAACGAATGTCGATCTTTCATTCGCAAAAGATAATGTGTGATGTTATGCGAGTTCATAATGGAAACCAGATTAAACACCAGTTTAATCGAGATTCTCAACCTTCGCTTGAGTTAATGTTCATCGTCAAATGTTTGTATCATGAACGGGCAAGCTTTCGCTTCGCACCTATTTCAGTTTTTCAACAAAGAGCAGTTTGATGCGTGATAGTTTCTCTTGACTGTTTCCATCATTCTCAACATATTCTCGACATTGTACTCGTTGCATCGGACACTTGACAAGTAAAGATGCACATTATATTGTGATGAAAACGATATCGGGACTTGAAAAATCTACGACTTTTCTAATGTAGTCCAATGTAAAAAAGAAGTTTGTTAGAAAATCAAGTCCTGCCCATGTTCTTGAAGCATAAAGTCGATATCGATATCGTTTACAAGTTCTAAAGTACTATTGCTTTCGATTTCATAGCTGTCACTTGTTAAAATGTCGTTCAAAAAAGTCAGCAGATAGTCAGTCGTCGACGTTTCTTCTCAAGTCAAGTTAGTTATCTAAGCTTTTTTTTTGATAATATTCCATCAAGTACATATTGAGCGATATTTGCCATATTTAGCATGTTAGACTTGTCCTTAATTCGTTTTCTTCTCAAAGTGAATATTGTCCAACAATATAGTAAGAAATAGTGATAGTATTGAATTTTACCTCTGTTCTTCTCTTTTTCCACGTGCAATCACTGACAGAAAACAAAGTTTCAATAGTCAAACAGTCTATGAAAAGAAAGGTCTGAAATTAAAATGGGCCGTTTTGTAAGTTCATCGCATAACAATCCATGTGGTACGTGTAGACATCAATCAGTGCGGTTGATGCCTCTATGCGATGTTTCATAGGACGAATACGATCTGAAAACTATATAAGAAAGTACGTAGTATGGTGAAAAACTTTTATCATAATCTTGACCAGCTCGTCAAACTCTATCAACTGCGGTAACTCTCATTTGGGTCTGCGATTAACACTTGAAAATGTTTTCTCGTAAGGCTTGAACCTAAACCAGAAAATTTTTCACCGAAGCCAAAAACTAGTGATATCGTACATGCTTACGTACGATATACTTGTAGAAGAGAATCCGAAACTTGGATTTTCAGTTGAAAGCATCCACTCTTTGTTTAATAATTTCTCTTAAAAATATCATCGTTCGATAAAGAATGCAATTCGGCGTCAATCACAACTAATTAGAGAGTCGCCATTAGTCTAAAAGCGAATGTAAGTAAGAAATGCTAGAATTCGCTGCTAAGTTTCCCTACTTCTATTGGTACATACATAGATTTAGTTTTATGCATTATTTTATTTCATAGATTACGATCTGTTTTTTTTTGTTACTATTTCTACCTAGTATTGTTTTTCTTTGTCATAAATAGAAACCTATGATCACAAGTAATGTCTCTAGAGTTAATAACGAACGTACTTAATGAAAAAGGTAGAAAATTCCAAAGTTATAGGCAAATTATATTAAATCGCATTATGACCAATCAACCATTTACTCTTGAATCACTATTATTCAAATCTTCTATCAAACCGAACTGTAAATAGTTACTTAATAATAGGTACATATGATTTAATTATATAATTTATATTTTTTTTTAAATGTTAGACCTTATTGTCTATATAAATAGCAATCTAGTCGTTCTAGAAGAGTTTTTGCTGGCAATCCTTTATCTATCAATGCAAAATAAACTTGAAAATGAATGTCTCTCAATAAATGCTTTTTATTATTAAAAAAAGTTTTTTTTTTTTCATTATTTTTTTAAAAAAATTTCAATAAAATAAGTAACATTCAAGGATGTATGTTTTCATACTATTGATGTTGACGTTATTTCATTCTAGCGTAGGCTTATATACAAAAATAAACGAAAAAAAAAACAGTTGTATCCAAGAAAATATAAGAAATGATTGTTAAATGAAAGACAATTGAAATTTAAAAAATCGAAAAGAAAAATATTTTATTTTGATTTATCATCGATTCTCTTTTCAAAAAAAAACCAATGCCGATGTTTCGTCTGGATGCTGTTTTGGAAAAGCGGGACCAAATATATTTGTCTATAAATATAAATAATAACAACAAATAAAAATATATGAAAGATAAATTTTAACAATATACTTTATGTCGACGATAGGCTATTAAAGCAATTGCATAAAGAAATAACACAATACCAATACCAAGTATAATATATTTCATAACATGAAGTGCTGTTATTGGTCTAGTTACTTTTCTATAAAATTTATCAGCATTGGATTTATCGATTTCTGCATGCTAAAATAATAATAAAAATATTTTTCATACTTTAACATATTGTTTATTTTCGTACTCACTTCATCAACCCATATCATAGGATAAATAACGGGATTTAGACGACATATAGCCCTGAAATATTGCGATTATTATTTTAATCAAAGACAAATATTCATATATACTGTATGGCTGAATCATTAATAACATTTAGATTGATTTGTAGTCGTCGAGATCCACTCATAACAACTAATATATTCGAAGAAAAAAAGATATCATAGTTTTTTATTCATTTAAACTATGGAACACGTACTGCCAGTAAGTGGTTCTATATCCATAAAACTACGATGTTTTATGTCATCAGGTGTTAGTCCACTAACACCATTTTGTACTGAAGAATCAGCTGCAAGAAAATGTGGATTTGACCCAATGATAGGTAATGGTATATGTGGTAAACTTTCACCAACTAAATAGAAAATAATAATATACATAATAAGTATTTTTAGTGAGAATGAATTAACTGACAACGAATACATGTTTTTAATGAAAATAGGCCACTTGGTAAACATTCCAATTCATGTGTTTTATTATGAATTGTAGAATTCAAACAAAAACCTTCATTTTCTGTTGAATTCGCAAATACACTATTTGGCATTGTATAACGATAATTTTTAATATTAAATTTATTAGTATGTGATTCACTAAAATTAAGATAAACCGATCGACAAATATCAGATATAAATGCATAAATTCGTTCAGTGTCTTTTGTATATGGATGCCATATTGTACCATCTGTTCCATTAATCATATTCGCATATTCATTCGACCAAAATGATAAACTTCTTTCAAAATTGAACCGTTCAATTTTGCCCAAATTATTAATACGTTCAGTATGATCTGTATCAAAACCAACACCATTATTAATTAAAAATGTATTCAATCCCGTTTCACGTATCTAGATTAAATGACCTCCTTTTAAGACATATAGTTGAAACTTATCACATGATCAAAAATAAATGATGTAATATTAACAAAACAAATTTCGTTATTTTTTATCATTCGATGTTATCTATACGTCCTAACACAACACAAGTGCTTTTGATAACGTTTTTCTTCATAACTTGACTTTGTATTTATATAGTTTTATGTTCTCTTGCTGCATTAAAGAATATGATTGCTTAATAGGACTATCCAAAAGAAAACAACATTTCAATATCTCACTTATAGTGCTAGTGCTAGAAGACATGTCTAAGTTTAGTTTCCCATCGAAAACCTGCATAGACAGTACATGAAATAAGCTGATACAGTTTTAAAGTTTTCACAACTAGCCAGTTTGAATACAATATGTTTGATTTTTCTAGAATTATCACATTATTGTTTATGAACGAAGACAAAGAGATCTAAATAATTAGAGACTAATAATAATGATAAACATTGAAAAAAAAACTAGAAGAAGAACTCTATAATATACTAGTTTTTGAAAATCGAAAACAAAGTTCATCGTGTATTAAACTTGAAAGTACTGCTTTATAGAAATATTTAAGAGGTTTGAATGTATGGATAGAAATCGGGATGTGTCCTGTATCATCAATAGGAAAAAAACTCAGTTCATTTGATGGAACTATTTAATTTTCTTGTTGTATTGTAGCTTTTCGAACATCTTGCATAATTCTAGGAATTTATAGTCTAAAAATGTGTGCAATATCTTCCTATACATCCTGTATTCATTGCTCATGGAAACTGATCTGATGAATGAAAATAAGAATAAATGTATATATTATTACCGCAGCATTATAAACTGACACTTCATCATCAGTAATAATATCGGGAAATTCACTTTTAAGCACATGCAATAATGGATCTTGATATCCCCAAATGTATTCTTTTACAGAAAGTTTCATAATTGGTTTTTCTTGACCAGATAATAAGCCTCCAACTATAATTCGAAATGACCGAGAAACATCTTCCATTTGAAGATAATTCACTAATGTCTATGAAAGACTATATTAACAAGATGTTAAATAAATAATATCATATTTTACCATATAGACCAGATTTATTGTAGTAATATTTACTGTTTCACTTTCAGCTGATCGTGATGGATCAAATGTATATGAGCGTTGTTCTCGATATGAAATTGTTTCATTTTCATATATTCTTATATCTGTCTTATTTCTTTGTTCTCTTTATAGAAAAATTTAAAAAAACAAAATCGTTACCTGAATTTCCTAATGAATAGTATTTGTGATAAGACTCACCTGTAGACAAATGGTCCACGTTGTTTAAGCTGTGGTTTTGATGTACCATTAAGAAATTCTGTATCATTAAGATCAAATACGTAAAATGATATATATAATGGTACAGGAGAATCATGCCAACTATCGTAAGCCATTGTTCCTGGTTTCAATTGGCATTCCTTTTCAATTCAAAAGAAAAACATAGAAACGATCAAATAAAATTTAAAATAAAGAAAAAAAACATTATTATATACATTTTTAACAATTTTTTTGATAAGTGAATCACCAAGAACTATTAATAGAACACCAGCAGCCATAAATCCAATACTTATTACTATCAATATAATTGATGCACAATGTGTACGATCAACCATTGTGTATTGACAATAAAAGGTATTAATCTACAAGTGCAATTCATTCGATGATAAATAAATGAAATGAATTACCAAAGAAGAAAAAATAAAAAGAGACAGCAAAGAAACACACAATCGTATTTAAAAAAAAGAAAAAAAAATTGCACTAGCAGAAAAGTTCACAAAGAAAAAAAATCGGATATGACTAATTGGAATTATTGTTTTAAATAGATGCTAAAATCATAATCATTCTTTCTTTCATTCTTTTCTTTTTTTATCGAAGACAAATTTGATTTAATCGTTGTACACAACGTTCAATACCTTGTTCTTCATAATCACGTCGAGATATCCATTGAGATGGTGCATCTTTAACTAAATTAGCATAAACAGCACCACCTAAAAAGACCATATTTTTTCGACGTGGTGGTGCTTCAATACAAATAACATTTTTTGCTGATTTATCTGATTTTCCTTTTAGAATTCGTTCTTCATAAAGTTTTTCTAATTCACGTTCAAGACGAGTACCAAATCCTGGATACATTGTTGTACCACCACTAAGTACAATTTGTTTATAAAGTTTACGTCGATCATCCATAGGTGCACTATTAATTACTTTAAATACTTGTTCAGCAACACCTTTTACATCTAAACCTAATAATGATGGACGAAAAAGAACTTCAGGTGCTTCAAATCTTTCACCAGATAATTTTATTGTTCGACCATCAGGTAATGTATAACTTTCAACCAAAACTGTTGTATCTAATGCTAATTTTCGTTCTTGTTCAACGTCATCTGCTACATAACAAAGTTTCTCTTTTATTTGTTGAACTGTATCAAAATCAGCCGATTGATTGAATACATACTAAAATTAAATCAAAAAATAGATTATTTAATAATAGACTTTCTAAAGAACTTCATTTAATATTCTTAATATATATGATACTTGTAAAAATAATGAATACCTATGGTTGATTTTGTTTTGAATTATACAAGATGTTCTACAAATAAGTAGATAATTATCGTTATCTATTACAATAAAAATCAAGATAAACATGTGTATCTGTAGTTTTGATGCGTACCCAAAAGTTATTCTTGACTACTTTCATATTTAATTGTAAAACATCTTGTATAAGTAACAGACAAAGTAACAATGAATGTCGATAGTTTTTCGTTTTTTTTTCCGATAATATTATTATTAGAAAACTAACTTCACAGTTTAAGTAATTTACAAAAATCTAATTCATTCCTATTCCAATAGAAAAACATATTTTCTTGATAAAAAATTGTTAACAAAGAATGGATATCTCAGTATTTCGTATATTCTTCGTTTGATTCTCAACAAATTTGTAGTTTTTACTTAAACAAAACAGCATACTTTATTTGTTTAGTCTCAATCAAACAAATAGACTCAGAATGCGTCACTTTCCGAATTTTTTATATTTTATCAAGTTCCATTAGAAACTAGCTCTACTAATGTCTTAAGAAATCGGTACAATTGTTTTGAAGCTTTTGATGCATATGGTTATCTTTAGTATTCTTTCGCTGTATGTGCGAGATCCATTTATTTATGAGCCATCTATTAATAGTCAGTATTTTATGTACCCCACGAAGTAGTAATAAACGAATTAAATATCTTGTTATATCACGTCCGGCAATATTAAGTCGTGCTATTGAATTTTGTAAACAAAATCCATCAATAACAGGGCAAATATGTGTAACACCATCACCAATATCAACAACAACACCAGTTAAAATTCCTTGAGCATATAATGTTAATATAGCTTGATATGCTAATGAACATTCATGAAATTGAAATTGATCAAGCATAACTTCTAACATTTTAGCACGATTGTTGACTGGATTAAGTGGTGCTTCTGTTAATAAAATTTTTGCATCTTGTGGATTAATATTCATTTTTGATGGACCAAATAAATATGTATAAACATGTTTCATATCTTCCCAATTATTAACAATACCATTTTCAACTGGATAATTTATTTCAAGCATTTGTCGAACTTTTTGTGCTAGAAACAAATCAAGATAGAAGTTTAGAAAAAAAAAAAGAACAAAGATTTTTCTCTTTTCAATTTAAATACCTTCATCACCAACCATTATATCTTGAACTTCAATATTGTTTACTTTAGCACGGGAACGAATTAATGGTCGACCAACCATACATGGAAAATGAAAATCAGGAAAATTTGATGTACAATAACCACATTTTATATACTAAAAAAACAGAAAAATGGCATATTGAAAAAAGCTGTTCGATCTAAAATAATAAAATACTTACGCCAGTACCATTATCGCATACAACAACTTTTCTACCTGCAGAATCCATTCTCAAAATGATTAAAACACAAAAAGAAGAGATATGAAAGAAGAAGAATCACGAATCAACATTTATCTAATGGTATATGTGGTCAACCAATTATATATACATTGTAGATCATGTCGCTCGTATACATACATCCATATTATAGAACGAAAGAACAAGACACAAATGGACTTAACTTTTTCTTTGCATTCTTTTTATTTGTGTTTTTCGAAAATCAATAATATTATTAACATGAGATTCGTATTATCATGCTTCTTTTTTTTTTTTTTTTTTTTTTTTTTTTAAAGCATAATATAAAAAAAAAACAACGAAATGCTCTAAAGGCAACATAAAAAAGTTTTTTTTATCAACATCATTCACTCTTTTTTTTTTATCTTTTACAACATAGGATTTCATGAAATACGCAATTGAAACAAGTTTTGTAGTAATTTTTATTATAACGATTGCTGTTAATTCGACTTTAGTACCAGAAAGTATTAATGAATATCCTAAAAAGCCAATATGGTCAAATTATTTAGCAGATCCATTTGCATTTGAATTCAATGGAACATATTATATGATTGGTACAGGTCTTGGTTTGAGTGGAAATAATGCTACGTTTCCATCACTTAGATCTGATGATCTTATAACATGGAATTATTCCGATGATATTTTAGATGTGGTAAATCAACCTGATCAACCGTTTTCATATTGGGCACCTGAAATAGCTGAAAAAGATAATATATTCTATTTGTTTTATTCAGTTGGATTTGGAGATAAAAAACATCGTTTGCGTGTTGCATCATCAACTTTCCCACTTGGTCCATATAATGATAGTCAATCTATAGAATTAACTGATGTAACAAAACTTCCGTTTGCTATTGATCCTCATCCATTTCAAGATAAAAAAGATGGACAATGGTATTTATTCTATAGTCGAGATTTTCTTGATACTAATAATGGTTATCGTGTAGGAACAGGTATTGTTATTGATCGTCTTATAAATAATATGACTCGATTAGCTGGAAATGAAACAATTGTTTTACGTGCTAAACATGATTGGCAACTTTATGAACGTAATCGATCTATGTATAATCGTACATATGATTGGTATACATTAGAAGGTGCTGCTGCTTGGCAACAAGAATCAGGAGTCTATATATGTTTTTATAGTGGTGGCAATTGGCAAGAAAAATCGTATGGTGTTGATTATGGTATAGCTTATTCATCACCAATGGGACCTTATACTGAAGATTCAACTAATCAAGCTCGAATCACACATTCAATAGAAGGTACTATTATAGGACCGGGACATAATTCAATTATTCTTGGACGTGATAAGAAAACTACCTATCTTGTTTATCATGCATGGAATGAAGCAAAGACAATACGTTCACCATATATAAGTCAATTGAATTGGAAAACAATGGTACCAAATAATTCAAGTAGTGGACATGATCTCCTTCATTTGACACTTTTGTTTCTTCTCTATATTGTAGTTATTGTCTTGATTTTCCACCATGCTTTATAGTTGATAAAATTTTTTTTGTATGTGTTAAAGAAGGCGTATTTCCGATTCGATTGTATTTCATATAGTGCGGAAAATGAAAAAAAAAAAGAGATATGAAGACGAACTCATCAACAAGTCAATATCTCCTTGAGAATGAGCAAAAAAATAGAAAAAGAAAGAAAGAAAAATATCTGTTAAATTGTTAAGCGAAAGATATGTGTAGAAAAAAATAGAGACATGAAAGAAACTAAGTGGAATTGATCGGAGAAAGAATGATGAATTAATGAAATTGATGATGAACATGCATACCACTAACGTTAGTGGAAGTTTTTTCAATCAAGAGGTTGGCCCGTCATCGCTAATCGACTCATTCTTTTGTTTCAAACATGCTTGCCGACTAACGAAGGCTCACTTCATTCGTACGCTGAGATCGGACCCTAACTAGTACCATTCAATATAAACTGAATTCTCTCCTTCTTTCTCCCTCTCTCTCTCCATTTTCTTCCTCAATGCCACCAAAAAGAAAATGAGAGAAGGAAAATAGAGTGAGAAAAAGAAAGCTAAACAAGTGAGCTATTTCCTCTCTTTACAATTTATAACGCGTAAGCACAAAAGGAAAAGAGTAGCAGAGAACATGATGCCGACTCCGACGATGACGACGATGATGATGATGATGATGATGGCTAGAACGAAAAAAAGCTGGAGAGAATTGCAAAGAGATGTGCCATTACCATGATCGATTCTGTTTATCAGATCAGGACGATCCGGTCGGTTGTGTTATGTTGTTAATATAACAGAATTGATGATGATGGATCTTCATTCACATTGGATCAATCGGATAAAGGAAAAAAATAAAAAGATTCAGCATCATTGCCTTACAATAGATTAGAAAAAATATAGGTAAGTTTATATATGTATATATTAATTGCGCGTGTCAAGTAAATGTGAACATGTCATTGTCATACACGCTATACTCTAAAGATTAAATGACAGACACTGATTACGAAAAATTAAGATGAATGCAATACGAACATGCATTGATGCGAATGACAACATTCTATATTTATATAAGTTAAAGATTTCTCAAAAAATTCTGGCATCTATGTATGTTTATTTTCTTTTTGAATGTCAAAAAAAAACAGCAAATATAGATTGTTTTAACAACAACGGACACAAAAAAAATTAGAAAGAGAATCCATCTCAAGGGATGCTCGAGTGGATTACTCAAGTGTCTCGATCATCACGATAAATTTAGTGTTAGAAAGACAACAAATTCCTTGTTTTTTTTTCTCTTTTTCTTCTTTTTCTTTTCATGTCATATCCAGAATCACAATGAATATGAACGATAAAGACGGTTATTTTATTCAAACTTTTGCAAGTTCACCTTATCACCGTCGATACTATTCATCAATTATGAATGATATTCAACCACGTCGTAATAGTTATCAAATTGCTATAAATACATCAAAACATGATCATATTCATATGAATAATCGTATACAAATGATATCATCATCATCATCAGGATCTTCTATAAATGGTTATGCTCATACAACTCGATCACTTTATACTGTACATGATCCATATTCAAATTATACAAATGATCATTTAAAACGAAGCCTAAGTCAACCCGCTGTTCGTACACCTGATAATGATCTTTTGCTAGAAAATGCAACATTTTTACTTGATTCACCAGTACATGCACTTCGACCAGCTCATTATAGATCACGTACAACATTACCACCGACAAGTCCCGCATCAAGACGAAGTTCTTTAGCTGTACCTGAGTCTGTTGGTGAAAGTAATGATTGTTCAAATACATCAACCATGTCAATAACATCTGTATATCGAATTGTTATTGTTCGATCACTTGCATCTGTATTTGCATTAGCTAGTCTTTTTTCAACTGAAGTTTTACAAACATCTATACATTCAAATGAAGATAGTTTTCAATTATTATTAACATTTCATTTATGTGCCTTTGTTGGAGCTGTTCTTTTAGCTGCACACGCATCACGTATACATATAGTTCGATATCGTTGGACAATATCAAATGTAATTGCATATGATCGTTGTTCACAAATATTAATTGTTCTTGCAACAATGTTAACTGGTACATGGGTAACAATGCAATATTTTCATTCATACTATCGTTTATTACTTATAAGTGCTGGTATAAGTGGTGTTAGTTATAGTTGTATGATAATAAAATCATTTGATCATATATTACAATTATCGACATCATTACCAATACAAAGTATTAAAAATTTAACAATACGACTTAATATATTTACATTTATTTATAATTCTTTATGTCATTTAGCATTAATGATAGGTGGACTTTTTCTTTATGCTATTATTTTATTTCAACAATATAGACGAGAATATGTTTTAATTGGTTCACAACCATGTCTGTTAATACCATGTTTTCAATTTAATGATCAACAAGATGATAATGGACAATCATTAAAACCACCACCACAATCAATTTTAGTTAATTTAACAATGCATATAAATGAAAAACAACAAGGTATATAAGTTTATTATTTTTTTTCTGTCAAATAATCAAATAATTGAGTTGATGGTTGTTGTCGGTTTTTTTTTGTAGAATGGCAAACTGAACCAGCACGTTATATTTTTTTTGTCACTTTGCTTATATTAACAATAATTAGTTTATTACCCCAAGCTGGTGCTGAATGGACAACGTCAATATTAAGTATGAGTAGACGTTTATCAATATTATATTATTCAAATGAAAGTACACAAAATGACATATCAACATCATCCAACAGACTTATTCGTTGTCGTCATTATCTATTTGCATTATTTATTGGTTTTCAAGAGGGTTACCTCTTTGGTAGTGTTATAAAAGTAATAAATAAAAACTTCATATAAGAATACTCATAATGATACTCATATATATATATATATATGTTGTAGTTTGATGTAACATGTCTTTTTGGCCTTCGACATACAGTTGAAATGCTGATTATTTATGGATTAGGAGGAGCTATATCAAGTACCTTAATTGCTTTTGTGATTAAACGTATTTCAATTATGGTAGATAAAAAATAATTGAAAAAATAAAAAAGTTAAATTTGAGTTATTTATATCCTGTTTTTTTTTTGTATTTATTTAGACTGCTGTATCATTTACAACACTTCTACATCTTTCAACCATGGGATTATTATTATTAAGTCGAACTCAAACTACAACCAATATATCACCATTAGTTATAAAATATCTTTTATTTTTTTCGTTTGGAACTGTTATTGGTCTATGGTCAACGATTGCTATTCGTAAGTATTTATATTTAAAAGATAAAAAGGAGATAAAATCGATTAAGAGGCTTACTTTTAGATTGTTTATGTAATTCAACTAAATTTTCTTCATCCTCTACATTTGCTCAATCACTTGCTATTCGTTCTATGGGTCGTATAATAGCCTATACTTGTACATTACTTATATGCCAATTATTACTTTTCAATATCAATCTAATTTGTGTTCTCCTTATATTCTGTTTTATATTCATATGCTATTGCTGTTGTAATGAAAAGAAATAATAAAAAAGTCATTTTTCCAATTCAATAGCTTCAGGAAGGATATACTTTTTGCATGATAGTTTCCGTTTATATATATAAACATACATACATGAAAGAATATATAGAAACTATATTTTATGTTAAATAGACAATAATATATAAAATAAAAACGCAGAATATTAATATCATAAAAGCGATAATATGAATGCAGAAGAAATTTTTCAAGGATAGATGACCTATAATCTACTAAACAAGGACAATAATACAAAAAAGACCCATACAGTTGAAATGTTTTTACATAGTTTTATTTTTCTTATCAATACAATACTTTATACATAAGAGATAGAAGACAAACAGAAAAGAAAACTAAGCTACATACAATGAAAAAAATAGAGCTCAGATCCTGAGCACAATATATTCACTATTATATATTTCAAAACAAAACAAAAAAAAAACATATATGCACACGCATGCAAATTAAATAGGAAAATAATATATTTATTTTTAAGAATTTTTATTATTCAACTTTTTAGTTTCACTATTTCGTAAAGTGCTATTCTCTCTACTAAGAGTGTCTGAAGTACTTATATTCTTTGATTGAGATTGTAAGCTATCATCGGATGTTTCAGAATAAATTCTCGTCGATGATAACAAATTTCTCGTCAACGATGTAGATGAATTATGCATTATGAGTGGGCTAAAAACATGAAGAAATATTTTTTAATCAAGTTAATAAAAGAAAAATATGTAGACTTATAAATGTATGTGCAAAGCTTTAAATAAATATATAGTGGTCTTCTATAGTGCACATATATAGACAAATTAATATTAATCAAAGTTTATTTATTATACAATATCATTAAATAGAGTCGACTGCAGATAAGCAACATCTGTAATGGTTCATTTCCTTATTGTTTTCATCTCGAACTATGACAATTTGAGTAAGTTTTTCTGACCTAGTGAAGACTATATCATTAAAAACCTAATATTCCAGTCTGTCACAGAGTTCTTGCGCTCAAATCCTGAAGTTTTTCATACACACTGACTAGTTACATAGAGGCCATAAAAGCAAGTTTATATCACAACGTAGTTAGTATACTATCAGATGGATGGTCTGAGACAAACAGCTTTTAGTGACTTGTCCAATGTCATTCTATGAAATCGACCATAAAGAGATCTTATGATCTTTATCATACATGAAAAATTGCATCTAGCATGAATTTATTATTCTTGTAATAATTAATTTTCAAATAAAACCAAGTTTTCTAAATCTTTTTCTAAAATATGAGCATCAGTTAATGATCTGAATGAGGAACAATGTTTCATCCAGTTTTTTCTCTATCAGTGAGGGGGTAAAATTTAGAACTTCAGGAAGAACACTGATTTTTTTGTATAGTATGGTCTATTTGATTTCCATTTAAATTCAAAGAAAAAATAACGCTGAAGTTCAAATAGAAATAAGTGCTACAGGATATCTATTTACATATGATAATACATAATTCCAAAGCTTCTTATATCTTCAGCCCCATCATCCAAAAAATAAGATATATCTATGTATAATTTTCAAGTTCTTCTAGTCCGACCGTGAAAAAGGGGCTATCTATATACGTATACATGTATATGAATGAATAATTCTTAGGTCCTTTAGACCCTTATGTCTGTTAGAAATCGAGGCTTTTTGGTTTAAAACAAAATTGAAATCCAGTGCGCCATTGTATGCTAGATCCCCACAATCGGATAGAATCTAGCGTCATTTTTTCTGAAATTCAATTTAAAATAAAAAAAACTTCATAGACCCCAGTAAATTCTATCTAATGATCAAAGTTTTTTTTATCATCTTTAGAGATTAACTTGTTAGATAAAAAAAACAACAACAAAATATTCAACATGCTACCTTTGTACAAATGATTATGTGCAGATTCTTTTTTTGTCAACATTTTCTTTTTGATGTACCATCAAGGAGCAGAACTATTAGTGAGACTAGAATCGGAGGAGATTATATATGTAAGTGCAAGAAAAAGCAGTGAAAAACAATAAATAAGTGATATTATTTGGAATACCTCTACACTTTCATCAATGCTCATTATGAAAGAACCTCGATGTGATGATGAATCAGCAATAGATGATGTTCTTCTGATATAATATTAATTTACGTAAAGAAAAAGTATTAAATTAGTATATTTAAAAATAATTATAAGTTAAAATTATATTAAAAAATAAATAAATTAAATAATTTCTTACCGAGTTCGTGCATATGTTGAAGTTTCTTCAATTTCATCCTTTTCTCTTTGAGCTTTACGTAAGCGTAGTTTTGTTTGTGATAAATCTTCTTGTAATTCGTCTATTGTACGTTTCATTTTACGTAGACGTCCATCAGCTTTTTCAAACTCGAAAATTACCATTTAATTTTATTTTAAATTAATATTACAAAAAAGAAACATTGTCTTACTTCTTCTTTATAATAACTTGCTGCTTTTTGAGCTTCCTCAGCCATAGATAATGCTTCACGAAGACGTTTTTCCAGTAAACGTATATTTCGCGAAATCTTTTGTTTTTCTCTAGAAATCAAAGCAAATGAATTCTTTTTATGAAAAAAAAAGATATTAAAATTGAATTGAAAAACTATTCGAGTCGATTTCTTTATGATATCTTCGATTTATTACTGCATTTGCTTATTTGATGTTACAATCTTAACTAAAACAAAGAAATATTTTGATAACATACCGAACTTCATTATCAATTTGTTCTTCATATGCATGGATTTTAGCTTCAAAGGCAGCGACTTTAGCTTTCGACATTTCGTTTGCAGATCCATCATTAGCATCAAGTTGTTCACGTAAATCTCGAATTTGACGTTCAAGATTACTACGAATAATCTATATGAAAAAAAAACGAGTTCCATTTAAATATTTTTCTTTATTAAATATACTTCAAGTTGTTTATTATTTTCTTTTTCAGTAGCACAATCAAATAAAGCTTGTTCATAATTTATTGTTAACTTTTTTAATTTATCACTATTTAATTCTGAATTTATTTGTTCCTCTTCAAGTTCTTCTTCAAGTTGATTAATACGTGCGTCAAATCGACGTTTATCATCGACGGATAAATTGCTAGATAAAGAAGAAATATTGGAGAAAAACAAGAGAATAATAAATATTTTACCATTCTCGACTAAGAGTAGCAATTTCTTGATGAAGTGCATCACGTTCTTTTTGAGTTTGACGAAGTTGTCGTTCAATAAGATCTTTTTCTTCTGCTAATTGTTGAATATTTTGTTCATATGTTTTTAATTTTGTTTGCCATTCTTTAGTAGTTTGATTTGTTACAGTATCAACATGTTTAATATCATCTAATTCACGTGTTAAATCGCGAATTTGAGTCTAAATGGAATAAAATAATTTTAAACACAAATAAGATTTTATTTACTTGTAATCGACGATTAATACGTATAGTTTCTTCTTTCAATCGATTAGCTTCTTCGATTTGTTGATATGAAGTTTGAAGATCAACTTCAATTTTTTTACGTTGTTGAATTATTTGTTGTTTAGATTTTTGTTCTTCTTGAAGTTCAGTTTCATATTCTTTTAATCTTAGATTTGATGAACGTTTAAAATCTTCAATTTCTCTATTACAATCTTGGGTAGCATTTTCTATTGTTTGTTTCAATGCACCAACATTTACTTCAAGTCGTAAACGAGCCTCTTCAGATGTTTGTAATTCATCTTCGAGTTCGGTTATTTGATGTTTTTGATCGTCAACAATTAATTCTAAAAAGAACATTTTATATTTTGAAAAAAAAACTTGGAATTCTTGGAACTGATATCTTCCCTGTTTGCCTAGTACAAGATATAATTAGGGAAACTAAATTCACGATTTATTTTCTTGCTACTTTATACAGGAATAGATCACATGATTCTTATAGTATTTTGATACAGAGTACTTAAACTGCTAATTTCTCGGAAAAGAATCGAGCTGAACTATTTTTGCTGAAACTTACAAGATGATTATGAAGATGATGAGATCTATTTTTTGAACAGAAAATTAATAGTCTTTTACTTGGACGTTTCTGTTGCCAACATTTATTATCGAAATTGCATCGACTTCTACAGACATCAGAATAATGCTTTTCTATATTGTTCGCTGTATTAATATATAAGATATTGCTCACTGAACATTTAAAAGTGAGAATAAACTAAAGAAGTCCCTCTTACAATGATAAGATATTTTTCTAGATGCTCATTTTTTTATCTAATCTATAGAATCAAGATATTGAAGATGTGATTGTGAACAAAAGAATATTAACAATGTATTTTAAGATTTGTCGGGAAGAGTGCATCGACATGGTAATGTAATCCATCTGTTTCGCTATAGGTTTTCATAAAAATGACTACAGAAAAATAGCAACTCTTTAATCAAGACAATATTTCGTTAATGAAAGAAGAAAGAATATTCTTGCTGTTCGATTAATTTACAGTATGGTATTTTGTCTAGAAGCAGATTCAATAGCCTAATATCTTCCTATGATTAATAGCTCTGAGCAGAAAGCGAATCTGACACAGAGTTCTTGCCCTCAATTGCTTGAGCTCTTCACTCAGAGTAATTAACTACAAGAGCAGATATACGTCACAACGTAGTTTTCATGCTATCTGATGGATGATTCGAGACAAATAGTCATTAGAGACTTGTTTACTGAGTCATTCCGTGGCTCATGACCTTGAGGTTTGAATACACTGCCTTAAGGGTACATGTCAATTAAATAGGCATTTAACCATGATGATTTCATTAATGAAATACATCTAATTTGCAGATCTATAGTTCAAAGCACAACATTCAGGTGTTTATTTACTTATATGTCAAAGTTGAGCAAATAAAATCGAATATCTATTTGTTTAAATTATATTAAAACTCCCTTAATTTTTTGCCAATTTTCTGACTTTTAATCAAAATTTCGTTGAAACAAAGCATCATTCTTATATAACTTTTTTCAATGCTTTATTTATTATCAGATGAGAAAGCGTATGAAATTTTTTTCTTTAGATTTCTGAAAACAGTAGGTCGTTAACTTTTGTCGTTGTCGAATTATTAAGATTACATCTATTCATCTTCAATTCTAGCGCATATATTAGTTATTTAATTTGCAAAAAATTATTTTCTTACCAAAATTTCGTTTAGTTTTTTCTAATTCTTGAATATATCTTCCAACATCATCTGTATTTGTTCTTTTATCCATATCTGTACGTAATTGTTTATAACGTTTATCTAAATCTTCATAAGCATAATTACGTTCATTTAATTCTTTTATTAAATTTAAACGTTGTGTTTCTTTTTCACGTAAATCTCGTTCATTTTGATCACGTTCTTGACGTAATTTTTCTTGTAATTTTTTTTCATCTTGAATACGTTTTTCATATGTACGTTTCATTTTTTCAACATTTTGTACAATTGTACCATAACGTTCTAATTCAACATTAAGATCAGTAATATCATTCGTAAGTTTTTGATTTGATTTTGTTAATTTTGAATTGATTAATTTTTCATTATCAAGTTCTTTTAATATAGCATCTTTTTCACGTTGTAATTGTCGACGAAGTTCTTCCATATGTTCAATTTGTTCACTTATACGACGTGATTCATTATTTTCTTGTGTTATTTGAGTTAATTTAGCTTTTATTTTATGATTTTCTTCTTCTTCTTCATCTAAACGTTCTTTTAATTCATTAATTAAATCTTCTGTTTGACGAAGTTTTGATAGAGCATTCATTTTTTGACGATTTTCATCTTGTAATCTTTCTTGTAAATCTTGATTATCTTGTTTAAGTGTATTTATTGTACGTTCATTATTTTGTAAACGTTGTTCAACTTCAATATAAGCTGAATTTAAAGCTTCAATATTTTGTTGATAACGTTGTGATTTATCAATAGCTTCATTTTTAATTCTTTCACTTTCATTATATTTATGTAGAAGATCTTGAATTTGTATTTCTAATTGTTTACGTTTTCTTTCAATATCTTGTTTAAATATATTTAAATTTTTTATTTCATTATCACGATCTTTAATATCATTTTTTAATGGTTGAAGATCTTTTGTATATATTTGCATTTGTTTTTTAGCATTTTCTAAGTGTCTTGTTAATTCTTCAATTTCTTTTGCATGTTTTGAACGTATATCAATGATAATTGTTTCATGATTTTTTCGTGTTTGATATAATTCATTTTTTGTTGTTGATAATTGTTCTTCAAGTTTTTTTCCACGTTGAAGTATTTCTTGACTAACATCTGTTTTATCAAATATTTCATTACGTAAAGAATTATTTTCTTCCATTAATGTACGTTTTTCAGATTCTAAACTTTTACGTAGTTCTCTTTCATTAGTATAATCTGCTGTTATAGAATCAAGTTCAATTTGAAAATCACGTATTTGTTTTTGAAGATTTGCTTTTGCTGTAGCATCAGTTTCCGTTATTGTCATAGCTTTAGTTAAATCATCATTAGATCGTTTTAATTGTATATTTAAATCTTTTATATTTTGTGTTAAATCTTGTAATTGACTACGAAATTCTTGATTTTCAATTTCAATTTGACGAATTTCACGTTCACGTTTTTGACGAAGCTAGAAATAATAGATGATTTCCAAAATTATTATGTTTTTTTTTTCCTTTGAGAATTACGAGTGATACTTTGCTTATGACATTATTGAAATACAATATTCAAACATTTCAAAATAGTTTTTACACTCTTCAGGATTCAACTAGTAAACGACTTTAGCATCTCTCTATAGTGACGTATTTCGAAAATTTTCATTAGATGTGCAGAGGGATTCAAGTCTTTTTTCAAAGAAAGAAAAATCGTTTCTTTGAATGACTCATTCCTCTCGAGCCTCTTATAATAGTTCGATGACTTAGATCACCTTACAGACCATATATCCACTGTTTGTAATGTATCTTGAAACTTTCATGGGTAGTATGCTCTCATTTACTTTTTTCTTTCCATAGTTAAACGCATTATTTCTATACTTTTCTCTTGAGATTCCGACAAATGGTAACATTTGGTATTGATTTCTATTGTAGAAGCTTTATTATCTTCATTCCTAGTACTTTTTGATCTTGTCCATTATTATTATGAATATATATGTAAGCGTCAAATCTCGGAGTAGGGAAGACATGTTTGTTAAAATCTTCATTAGTCCTCAGATAGATATTAAATTCAAATTCTTGTTATGAATAATTTTCCGTAAAAGCTCTTCCTCTCTGAAAACTTATTCATATTTTCTCAAATCTTGCTTCAATTTCTCCATCAACAAATTTATTACTGGAATTTTATTTCGAAATGATTTGTCAGCAAAAATTCGAATCCGAATGTCTATCCAGAAATTAATGAAGGTTTCAACGAAAGGCTCCTCTCCAATTCAATATTCGGCTCATGTTCAGTGACAATCCCACATTGCCCTAGATGAATCTAACATTGGATGCTAACACATTTTTTTTCAGAAAGCTTGTAAAATTCCATGTATTCACACTTGATTTGAATATCCTCAAGTTCAATAGTCAGAATTCTTGTGAATTGCATGGACTCAATCTAGCCTTACCACTTAAGCATAGCGACGAAAGAAATTTTTGAGGAATTTCTCAAAAACTATTGTAGTAGAAGCACAGTTTCAGTTGCATTGGACACCTCCGGTATGTATGTATGCAGTGTCTCAGAGTTTTTAAAAACTTTTGCTTCTTTTCACAGTTACCTCGTCCTCAAGGAATTAAATATTGGCTAGTCTTACCGAATCTAATTGATGAGTAAAATCAGAACTCGACTGGTGTTCAATATTTGAATATTTTCTCTCGTTCACAAGTTTTTTGGATGAGAAATTTGATAATTATAAAGAGTTCGATCGAATTATATCAACTGATTCAAGAAAAACTAATTTCCTATGCGTAAATTTGTTACCAAATGTAAATGTTTACACTCTCGAAACTTTTTGAAAATAATATACCTCAGTTTCACGTTTTAATCGTTCTTCAAGATCATTGCATTGACTTTCCAATTTAGTTTTAATTCGAAGAAGATTTTTTAATTTTTCTTCTTCATTTTGTAATTGAGTAACAGTATTTTGAAATTTATCATAAAGAACATCATGTTCTTTTTGAACCTAAATAAAAATATATTTATCAAAAATTAAAATTAAATTTTCTTTGTTACTTTAGCAAGATCATTTTGCAGAGTAGCAACAATATCTTCAAGATTTTTTATTTTTCCTTCTGATTGTATACGTTCATTTTGTAATTTATGTCGACTTTGTTCTTCTTCTTCGAGACTAAAAATTATACGTAAAGTTGTTCTTGTGTATTTTTTTTTGATAATATTTATTTAATAGTTATTTACTGTTCTCTTGTAACTCGTAATTGTTGATCATATTGTATTTGTTCCTTATTCGATCGATTTAATTGATCTGTAGCTTCTTGTAAACGTTGTTCCGTATCTTGTAATAAATTTTCAAGTTCATCTTTACGTGTTTGTATTCGACGTAAATTCTTTAAAGAAATAAATTACAATAGAAAAAGTTTTTGTTTCATTAAAATAAAATTATTTTTACATCATCTGATTCAACAAAAACATCATTTAAATGTGTAAGACGTTCATTAAGAACACTTCGTTCTTGTTGAAATAATTGTAATTTTTGTTCCATTTCTTTTATTTGTGTTGTACGTGATTCGACTTCAGTTTTTAAACGATCAATTTCTTCTTGTTTTTGTTTTAAGTCTTCTTCTTGTCTTGTTACATGTAATAATGGTTTGATTTTTGTAAATAAACGCCACCATTTCCAATTACGAATTTTCATTAAAGCACGACCATTACGTTGTAGGACACGTACAGCATTTAATTGTTGAATACGTCGTTGATAATTTCTTTAAAATTAATCATTTAGAAAAAAAAAGACATCGCAAAAAGAAAATATTGATTAATTTACTTTCGAGCAAGAACACCACGACATAATGCTTGAAATTGAGTCATAATATCAGTCAATTTAAAATCTCGTTCTTCTTCTAAATGACCAAGAACACCTGAACGAAAGAAGATTTTCGTGAGACCAATACGATAAAGATTTTCATCAAGTTCAAGTTCTTGAATCTAAACAAATGAATTCATTACATTGAAAGTAAAAAATTTTTCTTTAAAAAATAATTTTACCATTTTTTTTACTGCAGCTTTAGCATCCATAAATTCTTTTGGAATTGCATTTGGACAAAGAATTTCATAACTAAGAAGAAATGAAATTTAATGAAATATTAATGCAATAAATCGAAGAGATTATAGAAACTGATCAGTCATTTTCTCACCAAAAGCTACTAAATTATGAGTCACCGAATATACTGATTCAGAATATGATCATGAAAAATTTCTTTGGTCTTTATTAGCTAGTTTTTTGGAAGGTAAAAATTTTTCTAGAATAGTTTCGGATTTACTTAGATTATAGAGTATATCGCTTTGTGTGTAAGTCATTGATTATCCTTGTTTTCATAGAATGATTTTGATGCTTTTTAATATCATCCAAAATATTTTTGCATTAAAATATTGATATATATCTGTCGTATGAATTAAGATGACTGTACAATCAAACACGTTCCCTCGTGAGAATAGTTTGGACTGGCTATCGTGAAAATGTTCTATGTCAAATCCGATTTAGGAGTTTTGAGATCGATTAGCAATAGTATAGAGCCAGAAATTCGCTAGCAGATATGGTTGAGAAACATTCTTAAGGCCTATCTATTTGAGCGAGTATTTCCTCAGTTTTTGTTACAAAAAAAAAATGAGAGGGCAAAGATCGAAAGGATGGTGAGCAATATCGAGAACTTTTCCGAGACGATAAGCCTCATTCGTTCTAACGGGAGATCGGAAAGTTTTTAGATAAGATGTTTGTTGACTTTTGACGCGCTAGAAAGTGTTTCCAATGAATTATGATCAGAATTATGTGCTCTTTTCGAATAACGGCTCAGACATTTTGTTTGAGAGTAGCGGAATAACTTTCGAAAAGTTCTAAAAATTAATTTGGGCGGCACTGGCGAATCAGTGTTTTCAGTGAATATGTTTGTTCACTTTGACCTTTTTGAAAGCACTTCAAACGAGTCAAAAACTATCGATTGTTGCCAGTATTTGAATATGGATTAAGAAATGTTGGGTTTATTTTTGTTCAACATTAGCAAGAGACTTTATGAAAGACTTACAAGTGGTCAATAAATAGGTTTTCATTTACCATAGAAGTCACTTTTCGATCATACGCAATATTGCCACACTAGATAGTTTTGTAGAATGGATACTTCTGTACGAAATATGATATTGAACTGAGTTGTAGTTTTTACCCAAGCATTTTACAACACCTCCTTGCAATGTAAAACAGTTGTCGAACTTTCAAAAATGAGTATTTAGCAGAAACGATAATTGAGATGTCTTTTCGTAAGACAAAAAATTAGTGCATTTTCTAGGATACCTTCTGATCTACAAGGTGATATATAAGTAAAGATTGTAACTTTTAGTTTCAAATTGCAATAGTAAAAATACAACAATTTTCTATCCAAAGTAATTTTTTGCCATTTTTCAAAGATTACTTCACTAGTCTCGAATAAAATTTTGTCAGTCTACATTTGAAAAAAGTACAACATTCTGATCCTCACTCATCTGGAATAATTTCTAGGAGGTGAAAAATGAGCAAATATCTTATCTGAAAACTATTCAATCAGCCATTATATGCTTAAAACGGACATAACGATTTCTAGACTTTCTACAATTGAGTTGCAAAATTCTGAATAATAAAAATAAAAATGAATAATTCTTACCGTTGACGAAATTCTTGAAATAATATTCGATTTGGAAAACCATTTCTACAAATACGAATTCCTTCCAGTACACCATTGCATCTCAATTGATCAAGTACAAGTGGTGAATAAATAACACCAGGCTACAGAACGAAAAACGAGGCATTCTTTAATGAATCATTTTTCATTTTTGCTAACCTTTTTTTCTTGATTAGGTAAAATACAACGAACGAAATTTGGATTTGTATTTCTTAATGTATTTATTAATTTCGTTAATTGTTCTTTATAAAGTTGACCAACTGTTCTAAACATTCCTTTTTTTATATTTGATTTTAAATTAGATGTTGTATCATTTTGATCTGTTACTGCTAGACCAACAATTTCCGCTGAAATGAAAGAAAATTATTTAATTTTTATTACAACGAAACAAAACAAACAACAGTACACTTCAATCCTCATGCTTAACTCACTATAATCAGGTATTAAAGAAAAATTTTGAAGAATAAGACAAGGTCTCATTCCCAAAACAATAGCTCAATAAAAAAAAATATGCCTAATTTCCTTAAATTGAAAAAGAACATAAAATTACCATCTTTCCATATTTCACGTGTAAATGTATCATTTGATGTTTGTAAAAGAGCAACAACATTATCATTTAATGGATCCATATTTTTCATTAACCATTGATCAGTTGAATAATCAACTTTACCAGCATAATGCATTATACTAAAATCAGATGGTGCTTTATAATTTGGTTTTCCTAGGTAGGACAAAGAAAAAAAAAGCATAAGTTTTAAAGTATTATAAGCACAATACACAACCGAATTTTGGATGTTGAGCATGAGTATTGATTAATTTCTCGAGATATGTTCGATCTGTTGCTTTTGGAAACCAACATTGTTCATCTAATAAACTTAAAATACCCATTGGCTATAAATACCAAAAATATTATATTATAATATAAAATTATAATTTATAATTTACTTTTTCAATAAGATCAATTGTTGGTTGAAGATCAAGACCAAAATCAATAAATGCCCAATCAATATTTTCTCGACGATATTCTTCTTGTTCAAGAATAAACATTGTATGATTAAATAATTGTTGTAATTTTTCATTTGTATAATTAATACATAATTGTTCGAAAGAATTTAATTGAAAAATTTCAAAACCAGCTATATCAAGAATTCCAATAAATGATGAACCTTGTCGTTTAGTTCGATCAAGTGATTTATTTATACGTGTTACAATCCATTTAAACATACGTTCATAGATAGCTTTTGATATTGCTTCAACAGCAAAATCAACCTGAAAATAAGAGTTGTTTTTTTTTATATACAAAAGATTAACAATTCTTTCTTTCTTTCTTTTATCCTTCTCTTACTTGAACTTTTGTTTGTGCTTTTGTAACAAAATCTCTTCCAACATTTAGTTTTGGTTTTAAAAATGATCGTACAAAATCTGTTACCGATATTCCTAATAGATGACAAATTTTTTGTGCTATTGTATTATCTGGTAATGTTGCTTGATCAGTATCACGTTCTTGTTTAAATTCCATATTACCCATTTGTAAAACAGCTGATATCGTACGAAATATTGCATTAAGTTCATCATTTGATATAGTCATAATTTGCATTGCTTTTATTGTATGTTGAAATTCTTCACTATCATTAATACCTGATATTGTTAAATTTCCATTTGTTAAATAACGATAACGACTAAAATCTTCTAATAAATAATCAGCAATCATTTTTGTATTAGCGCTACGTAAAAATTGATAAAATATATGAAATGTTCGTTCATTTTTAGCTTGACGAATTGTACGAGATTTTTCTAATAAATATGTTTCAATTGATGCACCAGCAATAAAACCCGATGTATCAAAATTTATACGAATAAATTTACCAAATCGAGAAGAATTATCATTTTTTACTGTTTTAGCATTACCAAATGCTTAATAAAAAACGATAAGAAAATAATAATTTAATTAGTATTCTTTATTTTTTTTTACCTTCAAGAATTGGATTAGCTTGAAGCAGTTGTTCTTCAAGTTCACCCTAAAAACATGAAACAATAAATCTCAAATCAAATTTTTTCTTTTTCTACATACGGATATATCATTTATTTTTGTACCATACTGCTAAAAACAAGTTTCTTATTGAAATAATAAATAATAACTTATTTTTAAAATTTACCTGATATTGACTTGTGGTACTTCCTGATGATCGTTGAGAACTTTTCGGTGCTGCAGCAATATAAGCCAAATATTGAATAACTTTTTTTGTATTTTCTGTTTTACCAGCACCAGATTCACCTCTTAAATAAAAATAAAGTATAAAATTTTAAACATCTTATTGATATAACTTACGTGCATAAAATTGATTGATCTTCACGATGTTGTAACATTGAACGATATGCATCACCAGCAATAGCAAATATATGTGGTGGCATTTGCTCACGTTTTTTTCCTTTATACATTTCAATAATATTTTCAGAATAAATTGGTAAACGTTTATATGGATTAACCACCACACAAAATAAACCTGAATATGTATAAATTAATCCTGAATAATAACGTTCTTTTAAATTAAATAATACTGATGCATCATTTAAACAAGTTAATTCTGACATATCTTCAACTTTATTAAATTTTGGAGGATTAACACGTTGTGTATCATCTTTATGTATACTAATACGTTTACCATTTTCTAAATCAACAATTAATTGTCCATCATTTTGTTCTTGACGTATTTGACCATAGATAAAACCTTCTTGTTCATCAGGTATCCAAACAAGTTTTTTTGCTGCCCATTCATTAGCTATTTTAGAATCGGCTATATTATCTCTTGAATTAGAATCTGATGGACGTAAATATTTCATTTCAGGTAGATCATAGTTATTATCAATTGTACTACTAACAGATTTATTAGTCGAAAGACTATTTGAAATTACCGACATTTCAATTAATGTTGTTTCAATTAAATAAAAAAATCATCTGAAATTTTTAAAAAAAATCTAATACTAATCTATAGAAAAATGTAGTTTTTTATCATTTACATAAATATGTATATGTGGAAAGAAAAGAAAGTAGTACAATTGATTTGAGTCGATGAAAGACGACGAGCAAGTGAGATACAATATTGGATGTATATGTACTTGGTTGATATGTTCATTAAGAGAAGAAAAAAAGTTAGAAGAAAGCCAAAAAGAAATACGCTTCTTTGATTATATAATCTTTTCGAACTACTATTGTAGACATATATATATATAATTACTATTAACAAGTTAAACTTTATAGCAAATACTTATCCTTATATTGAAACTTAGGAAAGAAGAAATGTTTATATTAGTGTTAAATGATCAAATATAATATAAAGAAAAAAAAAACAAAAAGATTTCTACTCATCTATTTCGCTTTAAATGTTATTGTGTAAAGATTTAATGTTGTATGTATGTCTGTGTGCGTGTATAGGTGTTATAATAATAACCGAAAACAACAACACCTATTATATAAACTATTGCACCTTTTCTTTTTCTTTTTTTTATCTCTACTCTGTAATGAAAGTAGAAAATGGCATAGTTTTTTTTTCCCATTATTTTTACATTACAAGCATTTTTTTGATTGAATCATGCTTATATGTTTAGAGTGAGGTGCCATAGAGATAGATGATTGAATAAGATAATACGAATGTGTGTACGAGTATGTTGGTATATTAGAAGATAGTAAGGTTTTCTTATCAATCTTGACACGCGTGGTAGCAAAAGAAATCATCAGTAAATACACATGAACCATTTTACTAGAAATATAACTTTTGATGTTCATCATTATTATTTGTTGGATAGGTAGTAATTGAGCGAAAGATAATGAGATTTGAACTAAAGTGAAATATTAATTTCGATATTTCTTTATAGATTACAAAGAAAACTTTTTGATGTGAGTTTTTATCTTCAAGTATGTTTAAGATTATCAGTAACAAAAATTAGTTGGCTGGTGTCAAGTTATATATATAGACAACGAACGAAAGTGCAAGAAGACATCTTAAACAAATATTTAATAAGAAAGCTTGATAGGCAATTCATTTTCATATATGTATCTGGATATGATAGAACAAGAATAGTAGTAAAATATTTGAGTTATGTTTTGTATCGTTTTTACTTTTCTCTTGGACCAATACTCACATTAATTTTTTTTTTCTTCAAGTCAGTTAAATAGAAATAAGAAGTTATTTGAACAAATTGAAAATAACTGAATGTAAATATTAGAGAAATTTGTGGTTTTATAACATAACATAAACACATTTGATAGAAAAGAAACATTCACATGAATAGTTTAAATTACAGCAAGTGTCAACAAGAAGAATGTTTTATTTGTATCAAATAAATGAAGGTCATAAAATTCTGTCTTTATTATCCAATAATCAAAAGCTGAAGTTATGATTCATTTTTCTGTCTCACATTTGATAATAAAAATAAAACCCGTATTCAAGTTCAATGTTTAATAACCGTAATTCATGCAGTCTAATACAAGAAAAAAAAACATCTAGACCAGAAGTCCAACAATCAAGTTAATCTATAGACACGAAAACATATTACATTTTGCCGATGTTGTTCTCTCATTTCATAGGTTTTTTTTGTTTCTATTGCTCCTACTGTCGATGTCAATGATGCGATTCGTTTTGTAAGTGTTTCAAACCAACATTATATTGAAAGGAATAGAGCAAAATGTCAACAATTCAATACGTACTTCTCTAATGCTCTATCACGTGTGAGACTGATTGCTCGCTATCTCTTCTCTATTATTTGAGGTATAATCATTGCTTTTTTTTATAGAATCAATAGAACGTAGGTAAAAATAAATAAAACCACGTATTTCTCTTATACGAAAGATTTAATTCAACATAGAGGTGATGATGAAAGACAATCTTTCAATAAAGAGCACGCAACTTGTGCAAGTGCAGTATTAATGTAAATATAGGTAGTGAGCCATTGATTACAATGTGATTGGTATTCATTGAAGTATTGACATCTGTGTTCACTGCAATATTGAGACATCGACTCAATCAAAATGTGCCCTTTTTCTAGAAGTGTGCTTCAGAAAATACTGAGGTCACTTTATCTTAGTGTGGACAATATACACTAATTATACTGAATCGGAGAGATTGGTAGACAGTAAACTGAAATAGCACATCTATAATGTAACAAAATCTATAAGATATGACAAAACAAACGAGATAATCCCTTTTTATAGCAGAATCTACTGCCATAAGTAATTGAAAAAGCTTATTTGACGAGGCGTTATCTTGTTGTGAACAGACTTTTATTTCATTTCTTCTATTTAATAAAAGAAAATCAGAAAATAGTACATCATGTGACTAACTATAGTATGGCAAGAGGAAATTTGAGGAGCTAGGGAATTAACTTGATATAAAATTGAAGCATTTCAGATCAAACAATCAGACGAAAATCATAATCTCAGATATTTTATGCTAATTCGTATCAACAGTTTCCTGAATAATCATAATAAGACTGTAGGATATCTTATGTGACGGTAAGGTCTTCCAAAAACTCCTATAGTATAATTTAGTGTAGGATTTCTATGGCTAAGATTTTTTTTTTATGATTTCATCTAATCTTACAAGAAATTACGTCTGGTTTTTTTGACATGAAATGTTATTGTTTTTTCTTTCATCTCTGATTTTATAATGATATTTGAGAATAAGTGCGAGAAAGTTGCTGTGACGAATAAAAGATGTCGTTATATGAATTCGATCGTTTTATACAAACCGAAGACATGAAGATTATAGTTAATCTTTATTATTAACATGCTTTATATACTATAAATATGCATTTTTTAAAATTGACTTTTATTGTATGATTGCATAAGCAGTTCACTTTGCAATGATTCATCCAAATTGTACTTATAGACTAAAAAAAAAGCAATAGAGGATTGATAAAAAAATTCGACTGGTAGACAAAACAAACGAATGATTCCATTTGTCAACAGGCATAACAACAGCTGGTATTTTTCTTTTCCAATTATTGTGGATAACTTTAGTTAGAAGATCATGTTTTCTTCAGCTAACTATTTTCGTGATATTCCATGTCCATTTTTCTCTCGTGTTGCTTGTCCACGTCCTCATTGTCATTTTAAACACATACAAATATCATCACAATCAAATGTTAATACAAACACATCATCACCATCATCATCGTTAATTAATATACCACCAGGTTTGTTTTGCAAATAAAGAATATACTAAATACATTTTAAAAATCAATTATAGACGCAAATGAAACACTTAATAAACTTATTAATCAATTATCTACAGCAGCAACGGCGAATACAACAGGAGTACCAACGACAATAGCAAATCCAGCACCTTCAATTAATTTAACATCTATTTTACAAAATACATTGTTACAAAGTTTAACAACAGTTTTTGCTAATGCATTAAATTCAACACCACAATCCACAATTAATAATAATAATAATACTAATAATAATGAAGCAACAGAAAAATTAACACAAGCAATAAGTACCATAGCTACACAATTAAATCAACATCAAACACAATCATCACAAACAACAAATGCTGCTGAAACAATTCCTGAATATCGACCAACACCAATTGCTGAACTTGAACGACGAAGACGAATACAACAACAACCAGTTAAGACAAATATAAAAACTGGTAATTGTTTTTGTTTTTGATCTATTCACTTATTTGATTGTAAACTAATTAATATTACTATCTAGAAGTACTAGATTTTGATAATGATGAATATGTTCAAGCAACATTTTCTCCTCCATCAAGTTCATCACCTCCATCATCTCTTGATCAACCCAAACTGGCCGAAGTAATAAATCCAAAAGTTTCGACGTAAGTCATCATTTTTTATCTAATACCATCTAATTAATATTTTATACTTAGTGCTCCGAAACCCACTCAAGCAGTTTTGTCACAAACTATTCCAAAACAAGCTCAATCATCTATTGTTGATGATAATCATTCATGGATAACACCACCAATGCGTCGAAAATTATCATCATCATCTGATCATAATGATTTAGATGAACGAAAACCTTTATTAATCAAAAAAGTCACATCATCAGAAACGATTCAACCACCTAAGAAAATACTCAACAAACCAACAGCAACAGTAAAACCAAATATTATAGGAACTACTAACAAAATTATTCCACCTACTAATCCAATGCTTAAACGAATTCCAAAAAAGACAACACCAACAAAAGTACGTATAATGGATATTGATTTAGATAAAGTTCCTGTTACATCAACAATACCACTTGATACGGATACAATTGAAAATAAAAGAATAACTTCAACATCACTTAAACGTTCATCAAATAGCACAAATGAAATACCTCAAAAGAAAGCGAAAATAATTTCAACAACAAAACCAACTATATCAACTACTGTTGGACATGATATGAAGAAGAAAATTTCTGTTACGAGTAGGATTATTATTATATTTTTCTAATGAAAAAAAAAAAGTGTTCAAGTAATTCGCAAACAGAATATATTGCTATCATATCTTTGTTACGCCTAGCTTTGAAATTTTAATTTTAGTAGATAATAAATAGATAGCACACCTGCCTGCCTGATGTCATATTTTTAGTGTTAATTATTGCGGTAGAAATATTGAATAGTTTTGAACTATAAGAGTAGATATCTCCGTTGCTTAATTTGACTTAATTACAATACAATAGTAGAATATATTTTAATTGAAAGATAAAAATTGACAAATGAGGGAATCTCTCTATATATCTAATCACTTTTCAATTAGGATGATGTTCATATCATAAGTACTAGTGAGTTATAGAAAAGTCTAGAATGGTCTGGTTGTCCAAGTCTTTATTCTCGAGATATTGAAATTTTACTCGATTTTTCAGTGAAGAACTCTAGTCTCCCTCAGAACACGTGAAAAATCAACTTGCAAGTATTGACTTCGAAATTTGTACAAATTCTTTTACACATGAGAGAATATCGAATATTGAACATAGAAAGTATTTTAAATAGTATTTAATGATAAACTCTGTCAGAATTTTCTTATTCTCATAGAAATCTTATCGTATTCAAAATATGAAGTTTTAAAAATGACAAATTAATCCTCATCGATGGAGCCTGTCGGGTTGGTTCCGAACTCAACGGGTTTTAGTTGTCTGAGAAATGTGTATGGCATATTAGTCACCAAATACAAAAAATTTGGGAAAGAATATCTCGTATCTTCAGGGTGGCTATCCAATTTCGATTACAAAATTTCATTGACAGAGAGTTTGAATCCAACGAGCTCTACCTTATCATACAACAAAAAAAATCATTTTAAAACATTCCAGAAAACTATACTTATTCTATTTAGATGGAATCAATAAAAGTCAGATTAATGATGAAGACGATAAATTAGCTCTATTCGATCATGCTTTTTCATCTTCCAAACAAACAGAAACATCAATCTCGTCCAAAAAAGTAACTTTAGCTATACCACCAACTTCTATTCAACAATTTACTTCACGTTATTCATCATTAACAAATATTCAAAATGATTCCAATTCATCAGTTTCAACTAATCATACTCGAGCAGAAACTTCTACTGATGGTCGTCGTATTGCTCATCAACCAAAAGTTCATCCAACTGCAAATAATTCTTCATTTACACCTTTATTACAACCGTTAGTCGATCCAAATTCAAGTTTAAATAAAATTCCATTTAAAACTCGACAAGAATATTTAACATTTTTCTTAAATGAACTTAAAAATCGACCAACTAATACGAATGATTTAACAACTCCAACAACACCAGTTTATTCACGTGCACAAACAATTGAAAAAGAAATTTTTGATAAATCAACAAATAAAAATTCATATTTAAATTTAGCTGCGAAACATTTAAGACAATTAAGATCCGGAGAAACAAATACTAAAACTAAAAATGAGCAAATCTCATCGAAAAAACCAAATGTACAACGACTTGTTGTTTCACATTCAGCTATGCTTACTAGTGGTAAAACAGATAATCTTAGTTTTGGAATTAAAAAACACAAAGAAATTGATATTAAAACATTAACAGGTGTATAAAAAGGAAAAAGAAATTCTCTTCCTTTTTTTTTCTTTTTATAAATAATTCATAAATTTTATTTAGACAATGAACTTTATACACTATTACTCGTCTATAAAACATCTGAAAGAGATCTAATAGAGAATGGTTATCCAGCATTTTCACTTGATTTTCCTGATAAAGTTTTAATTAAAAATAAAAATCCGATTTATAATTCAACAAATAAAAATTATTCGTCTGATCGTAAATATATATTTCGATTTCATATCAACAAAACGAAAAAGAGAATAAAATAAATTTTTATTTTATTGTAGCAAATATTCGTTTGTGTTGTCGATGTAGTAAAACTTATAGAATTGATAAAAACGAAGAATATGTAAAACAAGAAGATTGCATTTATCATTGGGGACGCATGCGAACACAACGAAGTAAAATAAAAATTGTTTCTTTTATAATGCAAAAGATTAATTTTATTTTTAATCATTAGTTGCTGGACAAATTGAAAAAATTTATTCATGCTGTTCTGCCAAAATAAATGCAGTTGGTTGTGCTGTTGCAAAATATCATGTACATGAAGGTGATGATACGCAATTATTATCAGGTTATGTTAAAACTCAACCTCTTCGAAAACAATTAGGTGCTAATGAATGTTATGGCATTTATGCGCTTGATTGTGAAATGGTAAGAATATCAATATGGATATTTGTAAATAAATATTAACTTAGAAAATAAATTCTACATTAGTTGAGAAGATAATTTGTTGTATTTTAATAGTTAATCTTTTGATATTTACTAATTGATTGTAAAGATTTGATAGATGTATAATTTATAACATACATTAGTTTATACTATAGTTATTAAAAATATATATATTTAAAATTTTAAAAGCTATGCATGATCGATAAGTAATTTGACATTATTGTATTAGAATTACAATTTTTTGAAATTCACATATATTGTTCAATTGTAAATTTTAAGGCAAAGTTTTGGAGCTCCTTTCCTTTTCTAGAATTCCTGAATAATTAAAGATTAGATTTAAACTACCCTGCAATATTTCAAGGCTTTCGTTAAAATTGTAATAAGCTCGTGATTCTTCTAAAATAGTATAGTTTCTGATTTTTGAGTAAATAAAAATTTATATTCAAAAGACGTCAAGGATGGTTCATAGATTTGCCATAGTCATCATATGAGCAACATAAAAAGTGTGAACTGATCATCAATATTAGTATTTATGAGCATATCAAAATACATTATAGTTCATCGTAACCTGCTGTAGATACAGTGGATATATAGTTTTACCATTTTCTCACCATGGTTTTCATCGCAAAATTTTTCCATAAGAAGTTAAAAAAACATAGAGCATGAATAGTCTACAAGAGATTTTTCACTTGCTGTATTTTGTGTTAATATAATAAGGTTAAAGAGCACGTGTTAGTTTTAGAGACATAAACATGAAGTTTGAATGGAGAAAATTGTAGTTGTTTTTTTTACGTAGAATTAAAAGTGAGATTGTTCTCTTTAAAATGGCATAAGAATCAAAAGTTTCAGAAGAATCATTCAAGAATGACTGATCGCCTTTCGTAAGTCTGATATAGTATACAATATTTGGATTTTCATCAAATGTTTTCAAATTTCTGCAGAGTCTTTTAAGAGACTGAAAAATGAATGATCATTTTATCTTATGACTTTTTCGATCATCTTTTAATATTTTCTAGTGTTATACAATCAATGGTCTTGAACTTGTTCGTGTTAGTGTTGTTGATCATAAATTACGACCAATATATGAAACTTTAGTTAAACCTCATCATAAGGTACTTGATTATAATACTCGTTGGTCAGGAATAACTGAAAATCAATTAAAAGCTTGTAATGTAACAATAGAAGATGTACAAAGACATTTATTAAAATTATTTAATGATAAATCAATTCTTATTGGTCATTCATTGGAAAGTGATTTAAAAGCATTGAAAGTAACAATAAAAAAATAAAAAAATTCATTTCTTTAAATTATTTAATTTATATTAGATTGTACATGAAACTGTTGTTGATTCATCTCTAGTTTTTCCACATGCAAAAGGAAAACCATTTAAACGTGCATTGAAAACATTAATGGCAGAATTTTTAACGAAAATTATTCAAGAAAATGGTATGAAGATAATTATTTACACACGCAAAAAAAATATATATATATTTATATAATTATTATGTATGTTTTGTTTTATTTAGCCGACGGACATGATTCAATGGAAGATGCTATATCATGTATGGAACTTATGTTATGGAAAGTAAAACAAGATCTTAAAAGTGGTTCATCGAATCATTAAAATGAACATTTTTCTATATTTTCTTCGATAGTAAAAATATTGCTTTTGTTTCAATATATAAATATTTATTTCTATATACATAACTTAAATATTCGAAAACATATATATTTATATTAGTCCATAATTAACGTCTTTCGTTCACTTAATTTCTAGCGAAAATGTTTTCTGTGCATGTGTGTATTTTTTTTCCACTAAAAAAAAATGAAGTGGTCTTTTGAATAATTAAGAATAAATATGACATAATGAGTTTTAAAATATAAACCCATAATTTAGTTCAATGTAAATAATTTTAATAAACAAGGTAAACACGAACGAAACTTTTGTGAATTCGACAGAAGTCTTTAATTTTCTTTAATTTTGTTTTGGTTTCAAGTGTGTGTCAAGATCGCCAGGATTGGAAGATAAGAGTCGTTCACTTGAGCAGCCTATTGGGCGATTTTTGCTAAAGCTGAACGTGCTTTAGTTTGATGAGGATTGAGCGTCATTTTAGGAGTAGGTGAGCAAAAAGAATGATAAAATGTTGGAACTCCACTGAAGAAAAATCAGAAACTATTCAAGTTTGGGGATTACTTTTGCCGCTCAGGACACTCCTGTTTGGTTTGAATCATAAAAGCTACCGCTATTTTTTTTTTTTTTGTAATTCCTATATGAATTACAGAGCTCAAATTAATATTACTTTGCAAGATTAATCGTTCATAAGCAAGTTTACGGATTGATTTTTTATCTCAATATTTCTGATTTATTATTCATCTATCCATGATTCTCTGGTCTTTTCCAGATTTGATATTGCTATAGATCAATACCTTTATTATTTGTTCAGCGGCAATCAAATAACACAAATAAACAAAAGATTACAATAAGAACAAGGTTTTTAGAACAGAAAGCAAACACATATCCATATAAGACCTATTTTTCTGTTCGTATTTGTATTGTAGACTTTTGTTTGTTGAGCTCAACTTCCTATGCTATCAATATATATTATAAAAAAGTCAAAAAAATTGTCTTTTGGAAATGTTTTGATCATTTTCATATGTTTATGTTTTACAAATTGTGTAAATCAGCATCGTCATCAGTAGTATCACAGAATGAAGGATCAGCATTTAGCATGATGTTGTTCGTATTTATATGATCAGAATAATCAAATATATCAGGATAATTATTATTTATATGAATAGAATCTACGGATAAGTAGTTGGTTTGAAATAAATTCTATTGAAAATAACAAAACAATCAAATAGTTTCTGATTATATAAATTGAAAGAAATAGCAACACTAAAGATATTTTCTACAACATACTGAGAGAAGTTCTGTGTCGGATGGTGAGGTATTTAATGTTGTTTGAGATGTAATACCTGTAACTTGTCTCTCGTTATAATACACTGGAAGACTCTGATTGAGATACGTAAAAGAATCATTAATGTCTGTAGAGAGATTTGTCATTGATGAATGATCTTCTTCGCTAGTTTTTTTGATACGTTTCGATCGTTGATTTGCAGTATTTCCTAAAACATACTTTTTGTTATAATCAAGAGATAAAGAGAGGAGATAATGTACGAAGCTTCTTTGAGTGATTTCGTTTCGATGATTTTGATGTTGCATTTTTCGGAGCATTCAAAAGATTGGCTGCGTTGGATATGATTATTCTTTCTAAGTGTTCGAAAAAATATTTTCTATCTGTAATATACTCACTTTTTCTTACTTTTAAAAACCATTTCGTTGGATAGAACAATAGTTTCCCATTGAATAACATCATCTTTTTGTAGAACAAGGGCTAGACGAGATTTATTATAATCATATGATGAGTCTGGTAATTCGCTTTCATAGGTATTTTCAAGCTGACATAAAATATTTAGGGAAACATCAGGATGTTTTTTTGCTCCTTCAATTACAACCGCTATTAATTTGAGTCTATAAATGATAAGAAAAAAAAATTCAAATTTGAAAGAGTAACTTTAATTTACTCCATCCCCTGGTTACTCATCCAATCGTCACTTGTAATAGGTATTTTATATGGATTGAACAATTGTTTTACATTATCTTTTTCCACAAAAGCTCGTTGTGAATGATAGAAAAGTGACCGCTTACCCGATTGATACACGTCCAGTATAATGAAAACAAGTAAAGTCCAGACGTGAGCAATTCTGTTTTTAATATCATCATGCGAAATCTGTCAGTAGTAAAAAAAACAAACCGTAATGGTAGCACTCGTACTAGAGATGCAGCAGTGAGGGTGGTCATCAGTTCACTGGTCTAGACATGCACGTGTAAAATAACGGTGTTCTTTGATTCACTTCAAATCTTTTGATTGAGAGAAACCTATTTGAAAAAAATAGCTGAATTTTATAAAATATGACCTAACTGTAAAACTAAGTCTTGCCCGAACAATTACCATTCAACTATTTTCTTGAAACAACTTCTCGACCAAAAAAATAGAAATCAATAGTAGATCATCAGTTTTATCATGCGTTCATCATTAATCTACACGTATATGTTTAGACCAATGTACCATCATCACCGATAGATCCCTAAATCCTAAATATCGTATTTTTTTATATGCTTACTTGAAACCGAGGCAATACACTTTTATATGTCTTCGTTGAGTTTTTTGGAGCTTGAATCATACTAAGTGAACCAACGATTTCTCCTGTACTCACATTTATTCGATCACAAACGTACTGGTCTCTTTGTTCACTATTAACATTGTAACCAGGAATAAAGCCCATTTTTGGTTCGTTAGATAACTGTACAGTAAGATATTTTTTCAGCTTTGAAACCGACACAAATTGATCAATTTCTTGAACATGTTCATTTTTCTGGATGACTGGTTCCAAAACTACAAAATGAAATTATTGGTTAAAATACATAATTGTTTGGATATAAACAAACTCTCTTCAGGCTTCATGAGTTCTTGATCAATAATAGACTTGTAAGCATAGTCTATAGAAGAAGAATTCATAACTATACACAGCAAAGACGATTCGTTATCACCTAACTTACTTAACAAGATAATTTGCACTACCACTGTAGGTGTTGGTGAGTTGATTGGTTGAACAGTAGTTGTGTCGATTGTTTTAGCTTTAAAAGGATCATAGTCTTTCAAATAATCATCATCCAAAGTAACAAAATCATCATCTTTATCATATATTTGAATATCAAATGGATGCTTGAAATTTTTACACTTGTTTAAGATAAAATCTTCAACATGTTTTCTTTTTGTTATGCCAGTAAGTTTCGGTGTCTTATAAGTACATATTTTTTCACGATAACAATTAAGAATATTTAATTTTGTATGAACTTCCATGACGTTGCTACCTTAGTCTTCTCGTCTTTTTATATGCATATATAGTACATCTGAATATCACACATACGATTAGAAAAACGATGGAAAACTTCATCTCAACATATGCAAAATCTGAACCAATCAAATGTTTTTCTTACTGAGTCACTGAATTTTGCATTTGAAATAAGCAAGAACGAAAAAAATAAATAAATAAACTTCATCTGTATAAAAACAAGAGCACGAATATTCGAGCTGTTGCCTACCTTTCTTCCTCGTTTTTTTTGTCGTTGCATACGGTGAGAACGAAAAAAAGAAAAAAAAAATTTCTGCTGGTAGGAAAGTGCGCAGGAATATTCAAGCCAATGTCTTACCCGTTCTTTACATCGATTGAAAAGTACAAGAGTATCAACCGATAGGAAACATTACGATTTCATCTCCATAAAAACAGGTGAACATATTCAAATTTATTTATCATATTGTCTATAACATTTAAAATAAAATACTATTCAAGATAAAGAACATTCATAAACGTTTCAACATTTGCTGCATACTATATATACAACAATAATTGTTTTATTCCGTATATGGCCTCGTACAACCTTCATCTTCGACATAACTACAAATTTTATCGTTTTTACGTTAACTCAAACATGACTTTAAGTTGTATCAAAGATATAGTTGGAGAATTATTTGGTATTAGGGCAGATACTTTCGAAATTCAAGTCGACGATAAATGTTGCAACGATATATTTGTGTTAGACGATGAATATTTGAAAGAATTACACGAACAATTACCTCGTACATCTATCAGCGAGGTTTTCGGCTCTGTTTTGCTAAATGCTTTTTCATCAGGTGAGTTTAAGTGTATAGAATTACATTATATAAAGAATTCTATTCTAAATAGGCATCTGCAAAGTAGTCCCGGTCCCGGTCCCGGTCCCGCCGGGACCGGGACCGGGACCAAAATTTTCAAGCTGGTCCCGGTATTATTTTTTATCAGAAACTCGATTCTGTGTTAAGGTATTTCTTATATTTTTGTGATCAGAAATCTAAAAAAACAGCAATTTTCTTTACAATTCTGATAAAAATTTTCATCGATCCTCGTTTCAGTTTCAAGAATCGGAATTTTTTCACCATAATACAGTTTTTAACTGGCATCGAGTCCAGACGGGGACCGGAACCGGGACCAAAAAAAAATTTGGGCCGGGACCGGGACCGGGACTGGAACTGAAGAAAAATTTTGACCAGGACCGGGACCGGGGCTAAAACATTTTTCACCGGGACGGGACCGGGACCGGG
>CAJNOP010000012.1:2763477-2790398 GCA_905250075.1 Rotaria sp. Silwood1 | reverse complement strand
GGGACCGGGGCTAAAACATTTTTCACCGGGACGGGACCGGGACCGGGACCAAAAAAACTGATTTTGCAGATGTCTAATTCTAAACCATATTGAAAGAAATTTACTGACAAAACTACCATGTATTTCAAAGTTTAATTTGCTTGTCTGTCTTTTGAATAAATTTTGATAGGAACATAATAGAGACCTGCGTTTTTCACTATTCAGAAGCGAAGACTCAGAGGCCTTTGAAGTATATCGAAATTCAATTAGTGATCAATTGACCAATCAGATAAGTTCTTGTTGAAGATTTTCGAAAACGATATTCTGAAGCTATCTTCCTCCAAATTCAGGTGTTTAATAGGACTAATTGGTGGAAAATCTCTTCTCTTTCGATCTCCACAAGGCCAACACATTCCTAGCTTGTTCTGTTCGAGAGCTATAAGACTTTTCTGAGATTCCCGATTTCAGCCAATTAACTTTTGATCACATGAAAAGCAGCAATATAAAGGTAATTCACCATGATGAGTCGCATGGTGATAGTTGTTTTTAGGTTAGAAATTATCTGACTCTGCTATTGCAATATTTCTGAGATTCCACAATTAGCCTCGATGTGACTAAGGAACCAACATTTCAAACCTAAAAACAAATATTACTTGTTGATTAATCAAAATTCGATGTACTCGAATGACTCAGGACCTTCTCTTCGTGAATGGTCAAATAACAGTAGATCTCTATGATATTTCTACCAAAAGTTTTTCAAAAAACAGTGAAGCACATTATATTTTGAAGATAGATAGATAGTAGTTATTTATTATAGTCATATAATAAATTGACATGTCTTGTTGTGTAAAAACATGTCTGTTTCTAAGAATGATTAAAATCTATATAACAGCTGAATAGCATTTTTGTGGACTAGCATAGGACATATTTTTTATGACGTACACGAATGTTAGACATTATAGGACCTATCTATACCATATTTAGCCTTAAAAAGGTTTTAATTGCAACTTCTCATTTAAGATTGCTATGATCTTGATCGATGTGAAAAGGAAGCAAAATCGAACGACTCTGCACAGGGTTTATTGTTCGGATGGAATACTATTGATAACGAAAATGAAACATCAGAAGAGATCAACTTGATTCACGATCAAGAAGACAAACCTTCAAGTCCCGAAGAATGGTTCATTTCAAGATCAGAAGAAGGTAAGATTGATATGAAAAGAGGAGAAGATCTTAATAAAGAATGCCTTCACATTTTTGCAATAGGAAATACAGATATGTGCCAATCACATGAGCTCGATTATCCGATCAATTCTACTCAATCGTTGATTGGTGTAAATCAAATCAATTTACTATCATCAAACGATGATATCAAAAGACATATATGTGATTCCGATACGTCAATTACAGAAAGTATTTCGGAAACATTATTTCTATCTGATGACAATGAACTAGATCACATTGAACATATGAATCATGAGACGCATGCAGCTATTCAAAATATTTTAGATACTGTTGTAAAACAACCTCCCAGTATTGAAGCTTTTCCAGTAGGAACATCATGTACATGTTATTATGAACAAAATTCAGATGATCTTACTTTACATCTTCCTGATCAAATAGCACAACCGACAATATCAGTGCCATTGTCACCTTCGTTACAATTCGTACATGATGTTCATCCTTATCAAAAAACACAATATGATACAGATATTTCTGATGAGTTTATAGACAAAAGTCGGTCTCCGTATGTCATGCGTATTCAAGGAGTCAAGACAACAGCAGACACAGGAAAAAGTATCTTGCCTCGGATAAAAGTAAGTATTAACGATGAAGATTTAGCTTATATATTTGTATGTTTTGTCAATCTATAATCCAACTCATAAGCTTTTGAAAGAAAAATTAGATCACTCCTGATAAATCGTTTAAGCCGTTCTTTCAAATATCTTCCAATACTACTTCATTTTACTTCAGTTATAACCTTGATTTCAAAGAGCATCTGTTATGCAACAAGAAGCGTTAGCCAATGCATTGATCGGCGACAGTTCGAATTTTTCGATGAAATTTTTAAAAACTATTGTAGCTTCGAGAAATTTTGACAATGAAAAAGAGAGACAACGACGGTAGAGGACTTAATGACAAGCAATTAGACGGTGACGTCTTTAAAAACTGATTCTGGACGTCGGAGATTTTTAAAAACCAAATATCTATTTTTGTATGCGCAGACGGCTCAGTCGATTCGCTTACACCTCTGATTGCAACACAGAAGATCTCTTGTTACCGTAGTTAATTGAAATACATCTAGAAATAAAATTATGCATCATACGTCTAACTCACATCAGATAGAAACTATCTCATTCATTTGTCATGTTTAAGCTAGGCTCTTTAAGATCCTAATGTTAACAGATTCAGTATTTTATCTAAATTTTCTCTTCTGAATGGACGATCTAAAATTCCAGAAGAGCGAACAGCTATTTTTTGGAGCATATACACATAGCATATGGCACAATAACGACGAACTCCAGAAGAGCACTATCCCTTCAGTCCCGGGCTAAACAAAATACTGAATAGATAATATACATTAAGAAACTGTCTATAAACTCAATAAAAAACACTGTTTACTGGTCAATTTATCTTTTACTAGATACCAAAAACTTACATTTCTACACATCAACAATTAGCAAAACCTCTTTATTTAATGGTCGCTGTTGTACGAGAAGAAAAGGTCAATGATAAGCGAATTTTGTATCCATGTGAAGATATACAGTTCTTGCCTGCTGGTACGAACAAAAATACCGAAGCTGTAAATCCAATTAAACTAGACCTGAATTCATTGCCTATAGAATCTGATGGAACTTTTCGGTAAGATTTATACAATCTATACTTTTGATGCTAAGAACATAAGTTTTATTAAGGTTGTCACTACGTTTAATAAATAAGTCATTGTTATCGACGACAGACCACTCAAAAAACAAGCTATTCTATGAACTTGATGACGACATAGTTAAAACTTTACATCCTGCTCCGTATGATCCAAGATTCATTCGACTTGTGTGTACACTTGTGCAGAATGATAGGATAGCATGGAATACTCTGTGTCTGTCTGATTATATTCGTCCAAGTAAAATAATCCATATTTAACCAGAATATTATATTAATAATTGATTTATTTTAGAACAAGAGTTACCAATATGATCACTGTATCAATAGAACCAGTTGACATTGTGACTTAGTCTGAATTTTTGTGAGAAAAATTAAGTTCAATTTAATAAAACTGTTTTTCTATTTAATTTTGAACCATAGTTGTCGAAATTTTGTAGTATAGTAATATTAATATGTTTGCAAGATTGCTTATACACCAGTTAGACTTTAAAGACAATACTAAACTTGATTTAGAAATTGTTTCTAAACCGAGTGCGACATATTTTATTGTAATTCTTTTACTTAGAATAAAATAATTGTTTTTTGAATTCAACTTCAACAACTAACAATCAAAACGTACAAACTTGTCACCTTTAAAATGATCTATGTTTTTATTCTTTTTTTTTCTATTCTCATAAAATTAGAAGCAATAAAAGTTTAATACAGTCACAGAGAGCTGAAATAAGACGAAAACAAAATCTCGCTTGTATAGAACTACATTAATATGTACTGTTCGACACTTGTAACATCATGAACCCTGTTTCAACTGATTGTATACAGTTGAATGAAAGTCCTTTAACATTATATCAAAAATGAATACAGAAAAACTACAAATATATCTTGAATTATTATTTTAATGACGTGCTCATCATTGGAAATAAAGATAAAAAATATAAACTTGTATAGTTTTATCAGCATTATCTTAACATATAGTAGGTGCTATCAAAAAGCCAAATTGAACAATGAAAAAATATTTGATGAAAAAAATAATACAAAGAAAAAGAAAAAGAAACAAATGTTTTTATATACAGTATTATATTTATTTTGCATCGTTCTAATTGCTATGATGTTATCTAGCTGCTTAGGATCAAGACTAATTTTTCTTTTTCGTATAATTAGACCGATTCCTATGAACTGTCTCTTGACACTAACTGAAATAACAGGTATTGTGTGAATAGATCAGGCTTATCAAGACAAGCGAAGAATTCGCCTTCATATTCCTTCCAAAATGGTAAAAGATTATATTCTAGTTTTGATTTATCAACTTCTAAATAAAGATAACGGTCAAGTTCGTCGGCTGTTTACTACGAAACGTTTGATCGAAATTGACTAAATAAACTTTTTTTTGGAAAATTTCTGATGTAACGGTTTGTTAATTTGTTGTCGATTTGATTCAGAGACGAGCACAGGACAGGATGAAAGTTTAAACTTTCTCCTAGTCTGTAGAGCTGGTCGCCAGAATAGCCCTCGTTCAGCTCTGGCACGAAGTATCTCTTAAAAAACTAAGCCTACTATTAATACAATTTGTTACAACATACAATCTGATAGTTTCTATCAGTCTAATCGAAAAAAATAGATAACATAAATAAGTAATGATGTTGGAATTCGAATTTTTTATTGCAAGAAAAGCTTTTGACGATTTTTTTAATATGATTATTTATTATCATTAAAAATAAAACGATAGCAAAAAATAGTTTGTTCATAAGAGAAAGAAATCATTGAATAATTAACATCAATGTTGCGAAATCTATAAATCAAAAAAAAAAGAAATCATATAAAGAGAAAACAGAATGAACATATACCTTTATAATTAATATTCCCAGCTATTTCACATAAAGAAAGACATAATTAATTGCATGAAAACTATTAACTTATCTTACCAGTATTTGTTTCTACAAAGCGCAATAATTCCCTCATTTTCTCATTACTCAATTGTGTTCCAAAGATTCGTCTAAATAAAAAATAAATATTTCATATTAAATTCAAATCAATAATTTACTGTATGATTTCTTTTGAAATAAATCCATTATTATCTTTATCAAATGATTTTGCTCGTGCTATATTAATTAAATAATCTGAAAATCGATGACTATTCTGATTAGAAGGTTGAATTTTTCGTCGACGACGACAACACCAACTTGGACAAACTAAACATGTTAAAATTAAAAAAAAACACTTAATTCCTTTTGTATCTGAAATCAAAAACCAACCATCAAAGGCTAGCATTTCAGCAAGTTCACTTTCAATTAATGCAATTACAAACTGTTTTTCCATATTATCATCATCATTTTTTTGAACATCATCCTCTTCATCACTATCAAGAGATTCAATAAAATTTTTCATAATCAAAACTATGACAGAAATAAATAGCAATGAAATCTAATAAGATGAAATTAATTTTTTCACAAACTTAATACTCGATCGAGTACAGTACGGTCACCTGTTTGGTCAACTAAATAAATCGCTTCCGAAATTTCTGACCATTGTTCATTGGTTAATATATTGTTATTATTCATGAGAATGTTGATATTTGTCTTTTTTTTGATATATGTTGAAATCAATTGTTTGACAAATGTATGGCTAGTAATAATAGTTTATTTTTTTTTATATTATCCTTTTTAAAAGTGCATTTTAGATAAGAATTTTTTTTAACGTTATTCGACACAAAGAACAATCTTATTCTATTTTCAAAGGATAATCGACAGTATCAATATAAACTACGTATTTTACTTAGATGATTTATGGAATATTACTTCATCTGACATTTACTACTGCGATTGAGTCGAAGCTATTTTGATGTTATGATGCAATGGCAACTACAGCATTCGAATATTACCTAACAAGAAAGGAAGGAGTAGTCGATAACTAATGAAATCAGCTCTCTACAAAAATATAATTTCTATCATGGCACACTCTCACTCAAGATGTCTCAAAGTGATCTGCGGTGCAGTTAGACTTATAATTTTTTTTTGTGTCATATCCAGATCGATTGAAATCGTCAATTCCTGTCATATATCTACTGCATCTAGTTGTTAAGGATGATGAGCTCTTCTTATCTATCAATCCGAAGATCGACCAGAATAGTATTCATATGGTTCGATAGTAATTTTCGAGCACTTCAGAGTGATATAGAAACATTGGCAACATAAAGAAATCCTAAAAAGACTCTTCTCGATATATAATTGTTTTGCTTAATATTTAGTAGATTTCGATTAAAACTAATATCATATTCTGAATCAGCATTCAAAACTGAGTGAACTTCCGTGTATTTCAAAAATTTTCTCAACTTCTGTTTTTAATAGAAAAGTTCACCCTAGTCCTCCTACAGTTTAAGTCAAAAAATAGGGTTAACTCTAAGCAAGACTATGAGTGAACTTTTCCAAGAAAAAAAAAAGTTGAAAAAATCTTTGAAATGCACGGGAGTTCACTCAGTTTTGAATGCTGATTCAGAATACTATATTGGTTTTACTCAAGTTTTATTTTTTTAATCGAAATCTACTAAATATTAGGCAAAAAAAAATCATGAAATAATCTCTCAAGGATAGACTCGTTGAAATTTCTTCATGTGGCCAGCTTTTTTTTCTCAATGTTTTTATAAAATTTTGAAGGAGTCCACAAAAGTGCTGATTATTATTAATATTTATATTCAATCTACATGTAACGGTCATTGACTATTGCAATCGAGTTATGCACAGAAATACGTGATAAAATGTAAGTGATTATTGTATTAAGTTTTTCGATTTTAAAAATACTTAAATTAAAAATAATTTATATAATATAAATGACATTTAAATAGTTTTTATGTAATCTGTTTCATAACATTTTTGTCGATCGATGGCATATATATAGCAGAAGTAGATGAACAACAATTTTTATCTTTCTTTATTATATGATCTGGTTTTCGTTTTGATGAACTAATGACATGAGCATTATCAGAAAAAGCATTGCCATCACGAATTAGTACATCATCGTTCAGATTTGCTTGACTACATAGAGAAAGATACAATGTTTTTTGCGAAATCAAAATCATCTTACATTGATGTAGCCGATTCATGTAAGGAAATACCAGCTGTCGGTAGTGTTGAAGATTCGAATTCTTTATCATTTTGTTGTTGATCATCTAGGGGAACAACTACTCTGGAATCATTTATATCAGAAATATCTGTATAAGAAATTCATTCTATATGTATATGACATTTGATTTCGAAAGCTTACTATCTATATCCATGAATGGATCGTTTGTATCCATTGAATGTTTTTTATTATAAATATTTCGTTTCTCTTTAGATATGTTCGAATTAATATTTAGTAATGGTAATTGTTTCATGATATCTTTCGTTGTTGTTAATATTTTATTACCAAATCCTATTGGAAATAAGTGATATTGATTATCTGTATTATTCCCAAGTAATGTTGATGAAAGATAATAAGCATTAAATAATTCATTTGTATTTAATGAATATTCAAATATAATAGGTATACCAATTGGTATCTCTTGATTACCAAATTCATCTACAGTATAATTATTCAAAAGACGAATGAGTGCTTTTATTATATCTTCATGTGTAACAACAAGAATATTTTTACCAAAATATAAATTACTTAATAATTGATCATAAAAGAACGGTAAAAGTCGTTTTCGAACATCAATAAGCGTTTCTGTCGATGGAACAATCGAAGAGATATTACGATATTTATAATTCAATCTAGGATGTAATGTATTCGATTCTTCAAGTAATGGAGGTGCCGATTCAGATCGTGTGAGCCATTCTTTGATTTGATTTTGACCAAATAAAGATTCAGCTCTATCACGATGAAAACCAGTCAGACTACCTAACATACGATCATTAAGTCGCCATATATTATTTACAGGTAACCATAAATAATCCATTTCTTCTTGAATAATAAACAAAGATTTAATAGCACGTTTAAGGACACTTGTAAAACATATATCAATGGAAAAATTTGCTTGATGAAGTGCTTGACCTGTCTGATGCATTTGTTGTTGACCAATATTTGATATATCACAATCATTCCATCCAGAAAAACGTTTATCAACTTCATCTTGACTCATTCCATGACGTACAAGAATAAGTAAACAATGACGTTCATGATCATTATATTGTATATCCGATTGAATAAGAGATTTTTTTACTCGTGAACATTTTGTACGTTTATTTATACAACAACGACATTGACAAATAGCACATTTAGCACAATCAGATGAATGTTTGACTATACTGGTTGTCATGAAAGAAAAACAAACTGAATTATATCGTTGTCAAGACTTACTTAAATCATTTTGTCTGTCAGTAAAAACAATTTTTAAGTTAAGTTGCTTGATTTTTAATGGTTTTTTTTCGATTTATTAATAACATTAGTGAAGTAAACAATAGAAACAAATCGAAACCGACATTTTTGTTCGATTGTTAGCTTGATGAAATAGAAATTTACGAAAATATCTATTGAACACATTTTTCTTACTTTTTATAATTGAACAATATCTTCGTCTACTTGAGCAATATGACTGTTTTTCATACGGTTAAATAAGTTCTGAGCAGTTTCAAAGAACTATTCTATGATTACTGTATATATATACTTCATTTAATGAGTACTTTGTCTTAATTCATGTTGATTATTGATCAAAGTCTCTGATTAAAAATTGTGTTTTAAATCAAAAGTATCTGATGAAAAGCATAGAAAAATATAGATTTTTTATTGAAAAAATGTCATCACAAAATCAAATGAAACAAAACAACAACGAACAAGAACACGACAAATAAAATTTGTTAGCTCGGGATTTTATTGTTAACCTGGAGTCTGCTATTGGAATAACAGTGTATCAACTATACACTAAATGATAAACAAAGTAACTGATATATGGATCATTATCAGGTCATCATTTTAGTTCTAATGATCATTTTGTATATCAGAGACATAATTTAAATGTTCCACTTGATCAAGTTTAAAACAACTACACATAAAATGAGGGTGTATTTTTAAAAACCTATTGGCAGGTTGCTATCTTGTTTCCAAATAATATTTCTATATCTTGTGTGAAAAAGTGTCCGTGTTGCATAAGTAGTTTCTTCTCTTGTTCATTATGCTTATTGTTGGTGAAGTTTTAGCGATAGTTATTGAAGTATAATAAGCGATCAATAGAATTCGGACAAAACATAGCAGCAATAAAATAAGAATATAAAATAAATATTATACTTGATATTATAAAGAGTGGACTTGAAAAGAGACTATATATATATGTATATGACCTGGATACTTTGTCGATCACGATACGCTCACGTGTAGGAACTAACTTGTGCTGACAGAACGAAAGAATTTAGATTTAGTTGCATTTTTCTTTTACTATTGTCATTATAGACAGACAAATGTAATAGTAAACGACATATAATCACGTCATATCATAGTTGTACCTGTGTTTGTCTTGTACTAGCTAGGCTTTTCCTGTTATACCATTGAAATGTTGTGTATACCTTTTTTTTATGTCATGGATGAAAATACGTTTATTCAGAATTACATATAGCCAACGGTCGCTCTATGACACGCTGAAATTACGAAGAATACCAACCATGAGTTTGAAAATCTTCCTTTGCATGTTGAACCGGAACTAAATAATTTTAAGAGGATAATCATTACTAATTCGATAAATAATAAAATTATTGTTACTACATGACATCCAATCATAACCTGTCTTTCTTTCAATTTAATAGTAGGATTCCATGCATACAAACCAAGGAAATATGTTTAATTCAACAGCTACATTAGTAAGAATATTCAAAGTGCAACTGAAATACAAACAAAATTGTAACCTTGCAAATGATCTGTACGATTTCCTCTCATAATAATCCAAGATCTTCTCCAAGTTTTTCATTAGACGAACAGTTTTATTCTGTTGACAACGATATATTTTTATACCGGGGAGCACTATGAATGCTTTCCTTATTCAAATGAAAACATGTTATAGCTACTGATGCCAGCAATGGGTAGATTTTCATCATTTTCGATACAATACAAGAATTATGCAGAAAAATATTTAACTTTTAATAAGTACATGACGAGTATTATTTGAAAATAAAAGTATTTCGGTTTCTCATACTGCTCAAGGTTTGTCTGATGATGAGTATAAAGTGGTTCAAAGTATTTAATCTTCAATCATATGATCTGATTTTGCTAACATTCTAATCTGATATTCGTAATTCAACCAACAGATCTTACAGTACTACAATTATTATTTTGTCAAATAAAGATTTGTCTTGGTTTATCAAGTGACAACTTTCGATCTTATGTCAATGACACTGTCAAAACTGCTCGATGTTTGTTATTGATCTAACTCTTACTGGGTTATTAGAGACCGATCATCTTACATATGATAAAATTATCAATTAATACGCATCATCATCAAGTCAACAGCCGATGTATGGTTCTGAGCGTACGATGCACCAATTTTGTAGTATTCATAGCACATGTATATCTATCCAGGTAATAACTATTGTTTCATTTTTTTTTCAATACTAGTTGCTGTTTGTATTTCTAATATAGAAATAATTAAATTCCAAAGAAGAATCATTTACTCTTCAAAGCAAGTAAAACTACATTGAAGTTGGCGATGATTGTTCATAGTTTCAGATAGAGAACCTTTAATCTATTTCTTTTCTATAATGTGCCCAACGACAATGCTGCAACAATGAAGAATATTTTGTTCCATCATATAGACAATGTGGTAGATAGATTATATAAGGTTTGATCTTTGTAACATGTCGATATGTAATCATTCAGTTTTTTAGTATGATATTGTTATTATTGACGAAGATTTGCAGGACTCGATTGACACAATTGGAAAACTCAGTTTATATATAGTTGTAGTAGTAGAACCAGTATGTACTAGAATTAAAGAACATTCATTCTTTTTCAACAGAATAAACAAGTTTTCATTGATTCACGATGGTGGATCTCTTTCAGTGCCATCCTCTATTGTATACCAATATCGACCATCAATCAAAATCTCTACTTTAGAATACAAACCACTGAACAGAAAATGAGTTTTACATAATCAGAAAGAGACGCTTAAACAGGTGAAAAGTTTAGTTACTTCTCGGAAACCATGATTATATACATTGTTATTTGTATACATTACTTTCTGGAACAAGAATTATTTCAATAGTAATCGTCAGAATACGAAATTATAGCTCTCTCTGGTAGAGATCGATGAATTCCTTACACTTGTCGAAGATCATGTAGCCAACAACGAATTTGTAAGTATCTAAATTCAATTTAAGATTTATTTTACATAAACTTAATCTTTCTCTTGTCATTAAGATAGCTATTCAAGTTTAGCATAGTCGGTCGCACGCCAAAGAAAACTCTTCAACAATAGATTGATTGGGCGTCTGAATTATGCAATAACATATGTCGGAAGCTAAGAACCTCATACTTGTTCGAAATTGGTCGGCTTGAATAATTGTTTTTCGTAAAACCTAGCTATTCAATTTCTATCTAAGGAAGTTTTACCTTGATGATGTGAATGTACTATCGGAAATGTTTCATTGAAGTTACTGTGGCCGCATCAAATTCATCACCGTGTTCACGTTAAAAATTTGTAATATCGTATACTCTTCCCTCAATTTTAAAAAAATTTAGATTATTTACAATTTAAGTGACGTTTTGAATTTCGAAGAAAACGTTTTCAGACTCACAACAAATTTTTACAAATAAAATAATTATGTATACAAAAATAGTACGGATCTTGTATTTCTGTTTTAGTATGAGTTGATTTTTCATCACTATCATCATTCATTGATTCCTCATGTTATTTCATACGATTTGTAATTTCAACTTTTGTCTAGCCGATATATGTTTTTCCATAATCACAAAGTATTCGACAAATAATAAAATTGTATGGTGTTTTCATCAATCGATCAAAATAATATTATAATTTCTATGGACATGAAAAATAATCTTTCATGTTTGATATCTTTCCTAATCTTCTTTTTAATACTTCTAACTCTGAATGATAAGATATACATACACTGTATTCAATCACTTGTTTTTTATTACCTTGTTATTGTGTGTTATTATTGTTCGAGTCTGAATTGATATCGTCACAAACTTAATTACCTAATCACGCAATGATATTTTGATGGGTACTTATAGAATTTAATAACATCTTCTTCAATTTCAATAAGTTCTTTTGTTACGCATTTGTATCTTTGGTCGTTTGTAAAATTCCTGTAAACATGTTTTTAACAATATTTGATGATATTGACTCTCCATACTATAATTCATAATTTAGTAAAGGATTGAATGCTAGTTTTATTCTCTAAACCAAAGTATTTTGTTTTTGCTCAATTGACATTATCAAGTCTTGCTATTGTCGTGCCAAGGATATTAATTTCAGCATCTTTTTATATACATAGGTAAAATGTATTGATCCAGAACTTTTATTCAATTCTTTTTCATTTATTTTTGTAATTATCAAGCTATCATCAATGTATCGTCCAATTTTGTTATTTATATTGACTTGATCTGAATGTTCTGTTAAATAAGAATCCATTCAAAATTCTTCTAAAATCACCGAAAGTTTGTTTTCTATCGATAAGCTTTTCTTTTATTTGTAATACTTTCTATTGAATAGATAATAGCTGCTTTTTTTTAACGAAAGAGTTAAAAAGTATTTAGTGTCTGTTTTGATGACCAGTGAATTTTCTAATTTTTGGATTCGATAAGTGTTTTAATTATGTTTAAAAATAAGAGAATAATTGATACCGTTTTAATCATTTTTATTCAGATGTTTCATTGTAGACACACAACATAACCAGGTTTTCTTTTACTTTTGCATTTCCATGATGTGTACTTTTAGCTTTTCATTTGTCTATTTATTTCTTTTCAGGACTGATGATGTTGTGTGTCTACAATGCAACGTTTGAATAAAAATAATTAAAACGATTACAATTATTCTCGTATTTTTAGTTATATGTTTTCACTGAATAAATGAACAAAAATCTTTTATTTTTTAATTTCTATTGCTTCTGTAATTGGAATGTTGGCGTATGAGTCTTGAATGTCGAAACTGAACAATCGTTCATTTTGACCAATATTTAAGGATTGACAGTTCTCGCACTAGTCGACGATCTTGACTTCGTTCTTTCCAGATTCTTGTTTTTCTTGATTATCAGACAAGATTCTTTTTAATCATAATATTCAGCTAAGAATCCTTTCGAGAAGAATGAAAAAAGATTCTTACCAGAAGTTCAAGATGAAAAGGATCTTGTCTGATTACTCAGAAGTAAAAGAACCAGACAAGAATTATAAGACATTCAAGATTTTTTAAAGTTCAGACAAGAATATTTTTCATTTCCTCTCAAAAATAATCTTGACTAGGGTTCAAGATGACAAGAATCTTGTCTAATTAATCAGGAAAACAAGAGTCTGGAAAGAACCACAAGATATTAAAAATTTCTTGCAGTTCAGACAAGCTTCTTTTTTCTTCTTTTACATGATTTGTATCTGACTGTCAAGATCAATATAGCACGTGATCTGTTCGTTCAAATACATATATAAATATAGACGTATAACCGTTACTTATTCATTTATAATTACAGTAATATTTCAAGATAGTCGATCATTTTGAAAAGACATCTATCAATTATCTTTTTCTATTAGACGTAAAGGGGAGACAATCATTTGTTTCAAAGAATTGTATTTGTCACCAACATTTATTTTTCGTTTGTAGAATTTTTTTTTCTGATGGAGATCAACTCAGAAGATCCAAATAATTTGTTTTTCAGTCATACTGTTGCTGATTTAGGTAGTATTGATCGGTATCTCTAATATTCTTTTTTTTTGAGTCACATATTTTTTTAGAGCCATCACCGCATACAGTAAGGCAAAGACGATGGAGACAACATCGAAAACACAAGCTCAACTCCACTCACCTACGTTTACCTCTTTCAACTGTAGAACGAGTTGTAAATAATTTATTTTAACTGCATTATTTTAAGGTAAAATCTTTATATTTTTCCATGTGTCTTTAGATTGAAAAAGATTTGTATTTATCATCTCGTCATGAAAATTTTGAAGATAATTCAATTATTGAAAATAATAATTATGAAAATACTTTAATTACTGATGATGATAATTATGAAGACAATTTAATCGATGATGATAACTATAATCTTGATGTAAATCTAGATGATGATGACGACGACGAACTTTGAAATGAGGCTTTTTGCTGCTAGTTTTTCATTCATTTTTGTTTGACTTTCTTCTCTATATATGAAATCCATGTATAATTTTTTACTTGTTGTGTACTTTTGTGATATTTTATTTGAAACATATCATAATACATATAATAGTAATGAAAGAAGAAAATTATATTGATATAAAGAAAGGGCTCATTGGCATCACAAGAATCAACCAGGAACTTCAAGAAAAAGATTCAGGCAAGAATTGTAAGAAAAATAGAATCAGACAAGAAGTCAAGAAAATAAAGAATCAGTCAAGAATACAAGGACACAAGAATCTTGTCTTATCAGACAAGATTCTGTCTACAAGAATATCACCAGAAGGTCCAGATCTTTTTTCAGGCAAGAATCTTGTATAGAATTACGGCAAAAAAAATCTTGCCTGATAATCAAGAAAATCAAGAATCTGGAAAGACGAGAGGCAAAATCGTCGACTAGTGCGCATAAAACCAAATGTACGGCGTACCATGACCTTAAATGTTGTCCTTAATTCTTTGATAAAATTAGATACAAACTGACACATTGATGATATAATTGTATCTTGTGAGCATATAACAACCCAGTGAAAAATATTTCTAAAAATAACGGAAGAGAACGCATTCATAAAAATGTAGAGACTTGTCTGTTACATGAAGAATGTGTTCTACAGCTTAGCGAACGTTTTCACAAATAAAAAGAAAAGTTCTGAGTCTAAAGGAACTCATTCTTTACTGTTCCACACTAGTACGGAATGCTGTCTTCTCAGTTCAAAAATCGTTCTCCATCTGAATAGAAAGCGTTCTGAACCGTTCCATGAGCCAATAGAACGTGTCTCTGTCCATTCTATTTCGAAACAGTTAAGATAGGATTCCATCGAAATGAAACCGCTTTGTTTTAACATTCTCTTGAGAAACACCTCAGAATGGATTCTTTTGACTAATGAACGCTTTCATCTGAATTTAATGTCACTTTTGGTTCAAAAATGATAGCTCTGAAGTACGACACCCTGAAACTAGTGCCAAAAATGATGGAACCTTCAATTAGTCATACTTTACAACTGGCAGTCCTAATTCCAAAAATTTTTTTTTTAATAACAGTTTGAGCTACAAAAAATTAAAGCACGCCATTGGATAGAGCTCGTCGAGTTACACCAGAATCGATCTTTCAAAAAATTATGTCTGAACTTCTATTCGAGAACTCTTATCGTGAATCTAAATTCAGACAATAACGACCAAGAATGCGTTTCAAAAAAAAGTTAGCTTTTCTTAAGAAAAGAAAGCGTTCCAAAAAAGTTGGAACAGTTAAGAACACATTCCAAAAAACATGGAATGTGTTCTTAATGGTTCCATTTTGGAACGCTTTCTACTTTTATTGAAACGTCTTCTTTTCTTAAAAAAAGGGCTTTTAATTTTACGGAACGCGTTCTTTCCCGTTCTTTGAAGCAAATATTTTTCACTGGGGAGTCTTAGTGCTGAATCGGTTTCATGTAATTTTTGATGACCATAAGCTTTCGATATATTATCAATAGTTAGTTAATAATATTTAGTATTCGATGTTATTTTTCAGTTATTAGCTAATTTGGTGACTTTTCTCGGTGATTGTTTTCTTTAGTTGCAGCTGTTAGATTTTTTCTTGACGTTTTCTTAAGCATTCTTATTATTTAACTCTTCCTAGATCTGGGTAATATAATCTAGTTTACTCGTAATTAAGGCCTTTCTACTATTATCTACTTAAACAACAGCAATGTCTTCAAATGACTTGGTTTCAACTAATATTTTTATTTCTTCTGTATTCATGTTGCACCTTTGTGGTTTTCTCCATCTTTGTATAAATGTAGACATTTCAAATATATTTTTAATAATTATCGGTGTTAGATATAATGATTTTTCACAATTGACTATGTTGTTTATTTTGTCGGACTAGATTTAAAAGTTGAAACGAATTTCAAGCTTTTGGACAATATTTGTAAATGTTGTTGGAGTTAATTTTATTTTTGACATGTTCAATGCATCTGCTGTACTATATTTAATTTGTGACTTGATTCTTATTGTTTGTATTTTTGCTTGTAATTATTCATTTAGTTTTTGTTCTTTTGTTCAATATTTTTTATTTATTCAACTGTATTTGATCATCTTCCAATTTTCCATCGTACCTATTTACCACTGTGAGTGCTATAGATATTCCTTTAATATTTGATTATTTGTAAGTACTGATTCACGATTAAATCTTGAGTTTTGGCTTTAATAATAACATATTTTAATTCTTTTTTTAACCTATAGTGTATTATTTCTGATTTTCTGCAGTTGGTCTTGGTAATTCTTGATTTTGTTTAGTTTGTTGTATCCTTGAATTGAAATCCATTTATAATTATGTTGTGTTGTATATATTATTGAAGAAATTGAAACTGTTATTGTAATTTTGTACTGTTCTTGTTTAAGTTCGTCAAGTTTTATGCAGTAGCATACATTATCTCTTTCTGGAGGTTTTTAATCGCAGTGTTGACACGAAAGTTTCTGATAAGTTTGACATGTTGAATATTCTTTCACAAATTTAATTAAAATCTTGATTATTTGCAATTTAAGTAACGTTTCACCTTTCGAAGAAGACTTTTTCAAATTTACATAAAATTTTTACAAGTAAATTAATTATATGTACAAAAACAGAACAGGCTATGTATTTCTTTCTTAGCCTAATTTGATAGTGATACGAAAAAGAAGCTGGTAATAGTACTTACTACACAGATTAAATCCTCTTCCATATCAATACTATATGAGACTGAAAAACAAAGTCAAAGTCTATTTTGTTTTTTTATGTAACTATAATTAATTTATCTTTAATAATTTTATATGAGCTTAAGAAAGTGTTTTTTTCGTAGACGAAATGTCACTTGAATGGTAAATAATTAGAATTTTAATGAAGTTTGTGAAAGTATATAAAATACGTCAAACTAATCAACAACTTTCATATCAAAACCAAAACGATTTTTGTCATGTTAGCGGTGACAGATACGTAGTTGCTATATGCTATCAAAAAAATTCGTCAAATTAACACCTGATTATAGTTAACTCCGCCATTTAAATGACTTGATAGATAAGAAAGACGATGACGATAAACACTAGTCATTGTTATGTAGATAAAGCTGGCAGCAGATTGGCCTTATTGCGGAAAGTACTTGTCTAAAGACATGTGCCAAAAAAAGATATTGCTTGTTTCAAATGAAGTACTAGATATGTTACAAATTACATAACTTTCTAAAAATACCTATTGTGGGAAACAGCTGAAAAAATTCGAAAAACTACTTGTCAAACACTTTTTTTAGTAAAAATAAAATGCAGTATTCTCGCCTAATATTCACTCTGACAGTTGTGTCAGGCAGAAGTCATCGTAATCTTTTAATTGATATCGAATTCAATCTAACTGACAATCGAGATGGACTCCGACATGGTTATTCATGGACAGTATCGGTATTTTCTGTTCTTTTTTTTAGTAATCATAGCTGTTTCAATTGTCTGTAATGAATTTTGTGAAATATCTGAATAACAAGATTATATGCAGTATTGGATTGTCTTTTTAGTGTTATGAGTTGTAGTTCCGATGATTAAGTTAAAATAGTGATTAATGTGCGGAAAATGTGAAGTAGTGGTGAAAACTACATTGGGAAAACTGTAGAAGCTCGAGAAAACTAAACTTGATATTGATGAGATCATGAGCCAATGATGGGAGCACTGTCGAGACAAACTAAGCGATTTAAAAGACCACTGACGATGTAAGACGGAATATTGTGAGGTTGTCAGTGAATTAAAAGGGTAGTTTTGCGAAATGACTTAGGAATTCATGCAGGAAATGGCAAAACTCATTTCTAGATCCATTTAACACTGGAAAAATAGCCATTGACATTTTTACGCAAACTCCTTTATGGCAATAGAGTTAATGCAATATGGATTTGATTCCATATTAACTTAAGCAGTTTATTTAGGAAAATTCATCTTTTTTTTTTTTATTATAGTATATAAACAATCACGCCTACGCAAAGAAAAAAGCGGCGAGAAAAAAAACATACGGAGAAGAGAGAGAGAAAGAAAAACAACGAAAAGAAGAAGGAATACAACTGATGGGTCTCCTGCAACCTGAAATTAGATTAATATCAAATCAAGAGGATGTCATACGTTCTCTTTTCCAACTATCCAATAACAAACAAAAACTAGCACTAGATAGAATATCAGAATATTAATGATTTCTACAGCGAAGAAAACATTTAGCTTAGATATGTACAAAACAATGAAACGGCTGGTCCAGAGAAAAAAAGAAGGCGAAGAACAGAAAAACAAAACAAAACAAAACAAAAAAGGCATGTGCCGCAAACCCAATACACACACATACATTTGGAAACATAAAGAATATGAATGCATCTTGTTAGAGTATTTTCAAATAGGTATAAATCTCAATGACAATTGCTTTCATCAGGCCTCACAATAGTAAAGATCTTATGATTTAATAGCTTTAGTAAAAAGGAATGGATTGATGTGTAAAATCAGGAGAGGTCTATCTTTTTAAACTATAACGGAAAACTTACTGCGAGAGACGCTTCATACTTGTGTAAGAATTTCATCACTAAGTTATAAAAAGCATCACACCTAGTCATTACACACAATTACTTAATAACCAAAGTTCGAGATTTTTGAAGATACTAATTTTACCTTGTAATTACCATCAACTATTCTAGTGACACTACGCAAGTACATTGCTTCATGTCGAAGAAAAAACAAATTTTCTATGGTTGTGACAGAATATGCCTTACTCTAATCTTGTTGACCACTTAGACACCTCTAACAATATGTTTGTCAATATTTGACATTGTGAAATTATTTTTGTTGCCTAGAAACTCTAATCAATATTGCTTGACAAAAATTACGCTTTCAAAGAGCATAACATGTTCCAATGCATTATTTGTTTTGTTTCGTTGGTACGATAATAGCAAGACGTGTTGATTTATTAAAAACGTAATATCAATAACAGTTGAAACAATAATTTAGATTTGTAATCATGATCAATACATTTTTTTTTCTCGAATTCTGTCTAGTATGAATAAATTTAATAGTTACATATGCTCTTTGACTAGAGTTCGTGATTTTCGTTACTTTTATGTGAAACCAATTTCAGATTAAGATAACGTACTCTTCATTATCATACAGTCATATTTGACATTAAAATTTTATTATTATATGATCATCGAAAATAAAAATAAAAGAATTGTATAGACAAAAACTATGCACTATCTTTAATTACAAATATAAAGGCAGACAGAAAAAAGAAACCAGTACTTGATAGCAAATTATACGTTGTTTTTATCACAGAATAATTTAATGTAAAAAAAACACAAAACAACTTTATTAATTAGTCCATGGACGGCGGAATAGATTGAGTGTTTTGACGAAGCAGCACTGCATCGTAAGAAGATAAATCAAACTCATCTTGTTCATGTGGTTTTATCTAGATATAATACAAAGAGAAAAACTATGCAATAATATTTATTTTAATAAATACATACAATCCATAAACCGAATCCACTTTTTTGAAAGGCTTTATTGATCTATAAAAAGAAAATAATGAAAAATAATAATATTCAAAAAAAAAAGATACATACCTCCATTTTAGCTGTTTGATAATTGACTTCTAATTGTTTAGCATCACAATAGATAGTTGATATTGTGTCTGATTTAATTTGTTTCATTAATGTTAACCATTGTTGAAACAACGCTGCTTTTGATATAACAGATGATTCACCTAATTGATTTTTTTATAGATAAGTATTTTCAGAAAATAAAAAATACTGTAAACATACGAGAAGTTGTTAGACCATTTAAAGTATCAACAATTTCACATTTTTGATCAACACAATTCCATATAAAAGCATGATTCGGTGCTCGAGAAGTAGTTCTCATTTCTGGGCTACTAACACCAGATATGAACGGCCGACGTAAACCATACGGAGCTGGAATGTTTTTAACTGACTAGAAATATGAAAAATATTTTCGAGAGACTAATAAAAAAAAAGAAAACAAAGTTCTCTCGCTCGTAAGTTTTCAACTATCGTTTTTAATCTTTTCTCAAAAATTCAATTTCTCTAGATTAAATTCTTACATGTTCAATACGAGCAAATAATGCTCTTCGAATATGTTCACTATGATAAAGACTTCCAATAATAATGCTTGCATAATAAATTGGCTCAATCAATACACTTAATAAGGCACCTATCATCGAAAGAAAAACTATCAAATTCCAATTATTTTTTTTTTCTTTACCTTGTAAACCAATAAAATTCCATCGACATAATTTATCTGAACAAGACATTGTCAAAAGTCTTTCACCGCCCAATATTCCATCCCATGTTTGCATACTTTGATATAAAGTTCTCGCCATAACAGGTATAGTTCCTTCACCTGCTTCAATTTTTGTTCTTAATAAACCACGAGATTTTCTTAATGAATGTCTAAATTAAAATCAATCATATTTGATAAAAATCATTTTCATAAAAAAAAATCTACCCTATTTGTTTATTATTTGGATCTTGATTTACTGTTGTCGACGAAGATTGTTCAGATGAAGATTCTTGTGGTGCGAAAAGACGACCATCACCACAAGGTGATGTAGAAATATATAGATGAAAAGCAATTGATGATTTAAGTCGAAATCGATCACTATCTGGGATTTTTTCAAAAATTGATTCATGATTGGTTTCCTCGATTAATAATTTTAATTGTTGATAACAATAACGAATAAGACAACGACGTGCTATTATTTCAGCATGACAATCATTCAATGATTGACCATTAAGTGTAAGACGATCACCACTAATACATTTTGTTCCTGTTGTTATACAAATAACTTCCATTGTTTCAAGATCATAATTACGTGTTTGAACGACACCAGCTAAAACTTTACGTCGTTGAAGACGTACATCATTATGAGTTAATTGATTAAATTTTTCTTGTATACATGATGCAATACGATCGGCAAGATCACGACGTGAATAAGATAGATCAGTTGGAAGAGTATCACTTTCTATTGGAATACCACCTGCAAAGAAAGATTCGTACTTGATTATTTAATTATTGAGTTCTTTTTCACATTTTAAACAGAAGAGTAAGATCAATCATTTCAAATATTTCTTTATGTAGAATCAAGTTTATTATATACATAATTATATTTATATAAAAAGATTGACTTTCTTTTTTTTTTGTGAAACATAATCTACAAGGAGTGTTGAAATATAGGGATAAAATTTGGATTCCTTTCAGTTATAGACCAAAGATCAGAAAAATAATCTCACGCTCTTCGCCATTCCATAGTTTAGGACTTCCTGAAAGAACATAGAAGAAATTAATCAATCCTGGCCAAACACTTTTACAAAGCAAAATAGGAAAGAGGCGTGTGACGCGTTCATGTATGAGTAATAATGTGGGGTAGGGCACAATTATCTTGTGAGTCTCTACCATAGACTGTATATCAATAATGTCCTTTTATAATACAGGATCTATTTCATTATTGCATTTCTGAAGAGTTAACTAGAAGGATGGTAAAGGACTTTGGATTCCAAAATAAATAGAATAGAACGATTTCTCTGTGATCAGCAAGAGTAGTTATATCGTGTTTCACATTTTCATCCCTTAGGGAATGCGCTAATAGCTTTTTTTGTTAAGATGACAAGTTTTGATGAAAACATATGTTTAAATATTTGAAAAACTTAATGGATAATATAACAAATCAAACTGTTCTTTTCATTGACATTGATTAGGAATATATATATATTACACTACAGCTTCGAAAATATCAATCAAAAATTTATTTTAAATTTCTAGAACATAATTAATCCTAATAAAAAATTTTGAATTTGAAATATCACATATTTAAATGTCTTTTTTCCTCTTCATTTATGAATCTTATTTGCTTTTAACGTGAAACCTTTCAAACACAATGGTATTAAATAGAAAGAACGGAAAAACTTCATGATCTTCACTAACACTGGAAATGCATTAGATAAAAGATATGATAAGCCTTTATGGAATAAAGACATGCATATATGTATATATATACAAACTTCTGAAAGTTTATCTCAGAACAAAATGTGATTATGTTGAACTAACTATAATGTCGATTACATATGAAAGGTCAATGCGGATGTAATCATAAATTATAAAAGAAATTAATTAAACACAAGAGATTGATATTACTTTGACATTAATCAATTGATGCATATTTGATTTCTTACCTTCTTTATCAAAACACATACCAAATAATTTTTCTAATGCAAGTTGTGCAGCTCTTGTTTTAGCTATTTTTTTGTTACGTCCGATACCAATGAAACGTTGTCCATCAACAATAACAGCAAATTTAAATTCGCGTTGTTCATTTATTGTTGTTGATAATGATGATGTTTCATCGGTTATGGCTTCAAATTGTGCATCACGTTTTAGTTGATTAAGAAGATAAAGTGGACTTAAACCACTTTGAATTTCACGCGGTTCTACAACATTAGGACTTTGTGTAGCTCGTTGACTACTATCATTATTTTCACTCAATAATGAAGAATTATCATTTGTTACATTATTATCAGTATTAATTGTTGCTGTTGTTGTTGTTGCTTCAGATTCACTAGCTACATCCTCAGGTAGTTGAAATGGTAAATCAGAAAATGAACGAAGAGCTTTTTCAGCAGCTAATTTTAAACAGAAAAAATTCAGATAATTAAATTTTATTCAATTAATTTAATAGAATTCATATTTACCGGCTTGTTTTGCTTCTTTTTTTGTTTGAGCCATGCCTTCAAATACTTGTCCATTAACTTCAACAGCCATTGTAAATATTGGTCGATGAGATGGACCTGTTTGTGCAACAAGTTTATATTCAACAGAAGGTTTAAGTTCATGTAATAGCATAAGTGCATTCTTTGATGATGGTGATGAACCATCGCCATTATTGTTACTGTTGTTATTATTATTATTATTATTATTTGTTGATGATTGATTCGCCGAAAATGAAGAAGAATGTGCTGGTGATAGTTTAGATCGTTTTTTAGGCCAAACTGATTGTTGCGTGTCGTGAAGATCATCGCGCATTCTCTTATACCCATGAGATAGAGTCGGCAATGCTTGTTGAAGTGCATTGTGTTCAACTGAAAGCACGCATGATGATGTATCAATTATCAATTTGTTGAAATATATGTAAAAGAAACCCGTTGTATGAATGAACTTGTCAAAAACTTATCTTCTTATTCTATCTATCATGTAAAAGTGCTTCAATTATTATTTACTCATTTCAACATATTATGAAATTACGCGTACTATATTCAATATCGAAAAATTCGAAGCGACAAGAATTGGACAGATTGCATGATTCTTCTGTTAACTTGTCAATATTCATTATTGTATTGAAAAAAAACCGCTTTAAGGCACGTTGTGTAAAACACTTAGCTTTTCCATATTCAAATCGACCATGATCATGAGTAGGAAAGGAAAGAAGCAAAGAGAAAAGGAAACTTACACTTCGTAGTTGCGCACAAGTTGAATGGGTTGCTTAAGAGTGTAGTATTATATAGAGGAATTGTTGATGATGGAAAATCTGTGGGTACGGGTCCTAACAGAGTTGTTGTGGCTGCAGTAGTAGTACCAGTTGAAGTTGACAAAGGCATATAAACAACACGTCCAAGTGGAAACATATGCATTTTTGATAGGGACGATCGATGATGTTGATTGAATGTGCCACTGTGTATAGTGTTGTGTGAAAAGCGATAATGTATAGCGTATCGTGTAGATAAGCAAAAATCCGTTTTATTACTGTTCTTTCTCTAGTCGTCGACTGCCTTCGGCGAGTGTCAAACATAGAGAAAGAGAGAGAGAGAGAGAAGGGGGAGAACGAGAGAAACTTTTCTCCTTTGCTCTTTCTTTTGCTCTCTATCTCACTAACAATTTAATATCTGTCTGTTTGTACTTTTTTTTCTTTCTTGTCTCATGAAAAAAAAGGCAATGAAGTAGACACGAGCTGGAAAAAAATGACATTGATCATCATCTTCCTATATTGTATTGACACCAATTGAAGCCAAGCGTATATGACATAGTAAACATCATTGTCTTTTGAAAAATCTTGTTAATCAGAAAGAATGAATTGTAGGCCAGCGGGAGATGAATTTCATGTCTTTCCTTCTCCAACTCATCGAATCTGTCAAGCGTGCCTGTCTCTATCGTTGTATTTTCTATATGATTGATAATCGCTGTTCGTGTGTTCTATAAAAGAGATATGTCTTTCCTTTTTTACTGTCTCTCTCATTTTCCTTGCAATCGGAAATCGAATGACAAACAGTGAAGAATAATGAGATGGTTGTGCTTGTAACAGATGCCGCTGTTCCGGCAATATACTGAAATTGATACTTTTTTTCTCTGATTCTTATTGCATGATTTCTGTTGTGCATAGCAAAAGGACCCTGATCCATTTCTTCATAATCTACTTATCATCATTAAGTGACTGACATTTGTGTATATAGAAATAGTCGATTTTTTTGTATCCACGAAGGACTCTGTCTCTTTTCAGCACGCAATATTTTCTATCTAAGATGCATACTAATCAGAATAGAAATCAACCACAATATTCTTTTTTTTTTGAGTTTTTCAGTTTTCTGTCTGTTTGTTTGAATAAGAAAGAACGACAAGTAGAAGCAAACAAATAACGATGAGAAAGAGAAGCTTGACCAACAGCAAATAACTTGTTGATATAGGCTATACTGTTTACTTTACTAAATTACGGCTTGTCGTCTTTTTTTCTGTTTTACTAGTTAGTGTCATAAGGTTTCTTTATTTCTCTTTCTTTTCCTCTTGCTCAGTCTCTCTCTCTCTGCTATTCATTTTTCATTTGAATCTCAAAACTTTTCTTTTTTTTCTCTCTCTCTTTTTATTTTACTAAGCAAAAGATGTTTGCACTACTGCACAAAATTATGTTGGGCACTCGAGTATGTAAAGTGAACGAGCTTGCAAGAATTTTAAAAGAATAACAAACTCAACAATGATGATGACCGACTATCAAGTGGATGAATTAGTTTATTCACACCGAACTTCGTCAATTCTAAGGAAGGCATATGACTGGGAGTAAAAGAATATTGTTTGCTTACTTCGGTTGTTATTGACATTAACAATTGGTGTTGACGTTAGAACAGAGAAATCGGAAAAGAGTTCTTCAGTACCATTATTTTCCTTTTTGGAAGTGTCATTCTGAACATTATCGGAAAAACTAATCATGATTAATTAATCTAAAACATATTGAAAATAATGGTATCATTCACATTTTTCTCGTTAATATTATTTTCTATCATTTATGACATTAGCTACAATAAATACGAATAAATAACGGCCAAGATTATGTCAACAACAATAAGTAAAGCGAATTCACACCTCATTTGCTCGTTTACTTCTGTATCTTTTCTCCTTATGTATATCTCAAGAGGCAACACATGTGGCTCACAAAACAGTTGGACATAGTATACACAAACATCACGTAATTGTTTAGAATACCATACAGCTGTTAGTAATCTCATTGTCAGCTGTCAACTTTTGCATTTCTATAATTACATGAAAAAAAAAAGAAGCTATTAGACCTTTTTATTTTTATTTTCGTTCTTAGTACACTGCGACTGCACAACGAAATAAGTGAGATATAATGTTTACATATTACAAGAGAAAAACATCAAAAGTTATATTTAAAGAATATGTTTAAATTTAAATAGTTTGATTCGCAGATTATAAATAAATAAATAAAAACCATATGGAATATGGATTAACGTAACAAAATTGATTTCATATCTTTATTCTTTTTGTTCACATTATCATTAAGTACATCGATTTTTGTACCAAGACGTTCTGTTAAAGGTTTTTGACTTTCAAGTTCTGCGTTCATTTCTAAAGCAAGTAATTTAAGACGATTAACACCTTGATGTATATCATCTAAAATTTATCAATTAACATATAAGATTTATTTATAAATATAAATGAATAGATAAAAAAAAAACCTACGAAGTCCATCTTCAGTTTCACGTTCCATATCATCCATATTACTACGTGGCTTTCCAAAATAAGTATCAGTATCATGGTTAAGATTTGTTGGTCGTGTTGTTACAGCCGTTGCTGCAGCTTGCTGTACTGTGGCTGTTTTCTTTTTGGCTGAATTACTTAATTGTGGTTGGGACGCGGATTTTGGAAATGAACTTTTTGGTGGATGAAATATATTTTTAATACCACCAAATATTGAATTTAGTTTATTCAAATTTTGCTGGGCATTAACAAGATTCGCATCAATACCATCACAACGTCTTTCAATATTTTCTAACTTTTCTCGTTGTTCAACTAATTCCTTGAAAAAGAAAAGCAAGATAAATATATTTAGAAAATGCATTTGAAAGAATCTATCTGGAATTATTTAGAGAGTTAAACGACATATTGCTAATGTAGGTAGAAAAAGCAATTACGTTATAATAAATTCATGATAACGAGGAAGAGTGGTAAAATACTTTATGAAAATGAAATATCATTTCAAGGAAAATACGCACATTTAAATAGTCATACTAAAATAGTAATGTATGACAATCATATTTAGCATATTGTGGACGGTAACCATCCATCTATGAATATGCTTCTGATTAGTTTTTGAAAACATTCATCCTGAATTTTTTTTCTGTAAAATGTTTTTTTCCTTTAGGTCTTTGTATTCTTTAGCTAGACAAAAGAAAGATTTCTTTTGAAA
>CAJNOP010000012.1:2709679-2763467 GCA_905250075.1 Rotaria sp. Silwood1 | reverse complement strand
GGACATATTTATGAAATCTATACAGGTTAGTTGTGTGGTGGATTTATGTTTTTAATAAATGGAAACGATGATTGTTAGAAAATGTGTTTGCAAATTTACTCAGAAGTCGCATTGTTTCATTTTTTGATCGTTATCTTCTGAAGAAAATAGTTGCAAAGGCAGAAAAACATTTGTAGAGAAGATACAAATCGTATATGAAGTTGAAAAACAGGTATTTTGTTGTCCTATAGTACTGAATCGTCTCATCTGTAGAGGAAGCTCAAAAATTTCTGAGCAGGACTCTGCCACTAGAGAAAAATTTAAAATATTGTTCACAAGAAAGAGGAGATCATGTTCAGTGCCATAATGTTCTGAATTCGTGACTGTGTTAATTTAATGATTCTGTTGGAGAAGAATTCCTTTGGCATTGATAGGAATTCTTAATGCTTATCCAGAAACTCTTCTTGGTAATCCGGATAAACGAGAACAATATCGTTTAAATGATGATATGCTTTTCTTTCATCGGCATCCATCATTATTCTCGTATATATTATTTTATTATATCCAAGGATTTATTCAACGACCTATTAACATTCCACAAGATATATTTATTGAAGAATGTCGTTTTTTTTCTATACCTATTAATTATGATGAAGATGAAAATTTAATCTTACGTTATAATAAAATAAATATAAATCAAACAATAAAAATAAAATATTTTAATTTACTTTGTTTTCTAATAAGTATTTTATCTTGTATAATATTATTTTTTAATGATTTATCAAGATTAGATTTTATTTATAATGAATTTATTTCAAATGAACAAATAATATATAATTTTATTTTATCAAATTCAATTTTTATTTGGATTGATATGTGTTGTACAATATGGTTTATGATAGAATTATATATAAGATTTTTTTATTATTCAGATTACAATGAATTAAATCAAAATTTTCAATTATTTATTGATATTATTTCAATTGTACCTGTTATATTATGTTTATTAATAAATATTTTATCTCAATGGTTTTCTTATGTAAATTTATTATATCCATTTTTAATTTGTTTAAAATCATTTCGAATTCTAAGATTTACTCGTTATATTTCAAATTTAGATTTAATAAGAAAAACATTATTTTTATCATTAAATAATTTATCAATAACATTAACTCTTTGTTGTTTATTTATTATACCATTTGGAATAATTATTTATCTTATAGAAAGAATTGATCCATCTTCAAATATTATTGATCCAAGTATAGGTCTTGGTTGGGCTATTGAAACATTAACAACAATTGGTTTTGGTCAATATATTCCACATACATATCAAGGAAGAATTTTATCGATTTTTGCTTGTATATTTGGTTTAATTATATTAGCAATGCCAATACCGATTATATTTGAAAGATTTCAGATTCTTTATCAAAATTCATTGAAAAAAAATTTATGGATTAAATACTATTGATATTAATTGATTTACTCTTTTTTGTTTTCATTATTTATTTTAGATTAAAAATTTTGTTTTGTTTTTTTTTGCTAATTTAAAAAAATGCCAAATAATAAATGGACAGCAGATTTAAAAACTATTCTTCAAGTTGCTAAAGCTCGTCTTGATGTACGTGAAAAGAAAAAAACTGAACAAGTTGCAAAAGAACGTTATACAGTAGCAGATTATGTACGAAATAATAAAGTTCCACGAGCACGAATCGGTAATAATTTATTAAATTGTAAATTAAAATTTCATTTTCTTTTATCATTCTAGCTGTTGAACATCTTGTACGAGAAGATTATAAAATAGAAGCAATGGATCGTATTGAAGCTTATCTTGATACATTGCTTATGAGATTGCAATTAATTAAAGATCGGCCGTATGTATTCTTTTAAATTTTTTTTGAACTATGAAATTGGATAAGTTTTTCTTGTTCAGTTCTTTTAATCTCTCATCGATTCTTAGTAAAGAAATCTATCGTGTGCTTTGATTTCACTTTTGATTAGCTTTGGAGTGTATTAAGCATAATAAATATTGTTAAAAGATTTTTTTAAAATGCTTTTTTTTGATTTATTATTTTGTTAGAAAAAACGGAGCAGTTGATCCAGCTATTGAACAACCATTAGCAAATATTTTATGGGCAGCACCATATCTTACACAAGATATACCTGAAATTGGTCAAATAACATTAATGTTTAAAAAACATTTTGGACCAGAGTAAGTTTTACAAAAGTATATTAAAATTATTAATTAAATTTTTTTTTCAAGATATGTATCTATGTGTGAACAAAATAAACTTAGTTTGGTTGATGTTGATTTATTAAGATGTTTAAGTTGTGATCTTATACCGAAATTACTTATTGAAAAATATTTAGTTGAAATATGTCGAAGTCAAAATGTTCCATTTGAACCTGATCAAACAGTTATGGCACAAGATGAATTTTGGACTATTGGACAAAAATATATTCAAAGTTCCAGTGTTAATGATGAAAAAAAACCACCTCCACCACCATCAAGTGGAGGTGCTCCATCAACAGGTGGTCATGGAAGTGGAGGAAATTATGTTAATTCACCAAATATTCATTTAACTCAACCAAGTGCACCGGAGGTAAAATATTTCTTTTTTATTTGATTGAAAAAAAATTTCGTAGATTCAATAAAAACATTTCTTTATTACTTATAAAAATTTCACCTAATTTTAATAGTTTGAAAAACCACCTCCAACTTATTCAGCAGTAAGTGTAATATTTTAATTATAATCGAGTGTTTAGTTTGTAGCTTGGCTGTACTCTATGCATGACGTTCTTTCTTGCTTGTCTGTTTAACCTTATGGATTAATAATAATAATGAAGAAACCATATAATTGATTCTTAACATCAGGTTTACTAATACAAATATATTTTTATTAAGCTTTTTTTTTTTGAGAAGTATACATTGAGCAAACCTAAAAGTGTGCTTCTCAGTTATATGAACAAATCATTCAAGGCAAATTCTTGTGTATTCAAAAACTAATTCGCATAGAATTCAATTTGACCAATCCGATGATTATTTGTATAGATTTGATAAAGTTTAAGTTGACATTGTGAAAAAAAAGGAATTTAAAGATTAGAAATTGAATACAAGTACTTTCTTACGATAGGCTCTTAATACTTGTCCTTTATTTCATATATATATATATACAACTAGAGAACTCATTGGCAGTTATAATAAGCTATATTTTTTTTTTTTTTATTTAACTTTCTGTTCAAATAGAAAAACCAAAGTACTTAAAATTTGTATGTATTCTCCGTAATGCGACACTTACGTAGGGTATCGGGATGGACTGCAGATGTGAGCGTGACTAAGGTGGAAATATTCACATCTACACCAACAGTTCACATTCAGACTATGCTTAAATGTCGATTAGGTGAGGTCACGCGAAAAAAATACCTTTGCGCAGAACTGTCGGCGAACCATATTTTTTAACTTTTTTTTTCGCATAAATAGATCTAAATGGAAAAAACATGTGTTACATGATAGATGAGTCGAATAAGTCCGTACGGTTGCATGTCTATAGCAGTACGAAAAACCATTTAGTGACAATCAAAATAAAGTATTCGATTCCAGTCCCTGTTGAAGACTTGTGGTAGACGATTATTCACATACTCATTTATGTTTAAGGTGATGGTAAATTTTTTCTCATGACTAAAATAATATTGTTTTCGACGATATTCATGACATTGAAAGCGAAAAGAAAAACTTTGGGATATAATCTATGCAATTATCTTTTAAACAAGAGAATTGATGATTGATTTCAATCTCTACTAAAAACTTTATTACAGGATAAACCGGATCACTTAACAGTATATTTACCACAAGCAAATAGCGTATGTATTAGTTTGTTTTTCTCTTAAATAAATACTATTCAACACAGTTTTGTAATTAATTAATAAACTAATTTATAGAGAAAATTGTAATAGAAAACTTAGACAACTTGTATGTTGTGTGCATGAATATGTCTAAATTAGTATGATTAAACATATATTTCATAAATATTAGGTCAATCTGAAACAAATCCATGATTCTGAGAGTTCATTCAAGGTACACATGTTGTTTGCTTCATTTTCACTTCCATTGATCTTGCATTTCTCTGATTGTTAACCTGTACCTTTTTTGATTGAATGAACTATCAGATTAGATAACCTATTCAGAATTGAGAAACTTAAGTACATCATGTTGTAGATCAAGTCGAGATGCGTCGAATGTTATATTGTAAATCTTATTTTAATAAGATTAGAATCAATTTACTGATAGATAACTATGTATTCAAAGCATGATTAGTAACAAATCCTGTCCTGGGTATATAGCCGCCTATCAGTCAATGGTCTCTAGTCTTATTAAAATAATATTTATTAAATACTATTCGACGCACTTCGATTTTCTCTACAACACGTTATATTTTGTTTCTCAATTCTGAATAGATCATCTAATCCAACAGTTTCTTTATTATTATTATTATTATAATTATTTACATATTCTAGCAACAACCTCAATATCCGAATATTAATTTTGGTCCATCGATTCCACCACCACCATTACCACCGGCTCCACCTTCATCAAATATGCCTCGTATTGGTTTTAATATTAATAATGATACTAAAGCACCATTTATTGATCCATTTCCACAAGTACCTAGTGCACATGATCGTTCAACATCGACCCCACCACCACTACCTCCAGCAATGAATGATAGCTCAAATGATCCAGGTTTTGATGATTTAGCTCGTCGATTTGAAGAGTTAAAAAAGCGTAAATAAATGCATAATGATCGCATATCAAATAAACTATGTTTTTTTTTGACCTTGTTACTTGTATTTACCCGTGCACAATTATGACGTTTTTTTTTTATATTTAAGCTCCTATATTTATACATAATATATATTGACAAACATCCATAGTCGTGTATTGTTGAGCTTTATCCTGTGTTTACTATTGATTATATTTGATAATGTTATTTGTATTTGACGTCTAACGCTTGTCTTTTCTTTCTTTATAGTGAATATTTTATTGAAATATTTTCTATTGAAAACTTCTTTTCTTTTTTCGTGATTGTTAAAATCGATACAGAGAGAAGAAAGCAATTGACATTGATCATTAAACTTTCATATTAAAAATATATAAGAAGAAAAATACGATGCAAAAGTTCAATGATATTAAAAATTAATAGAAAAGATATAAATAACTAAGACTGAATATTCAGTAAAATCTGATTTATTATTCTTTCATTAAGAATTATTTATTCATAATCAAAGCTAAATATTAAATTGCTCGAAGGTTTTACTGTTGCAATCTTCGTATCACATAGCAGACAGCATTCGAAAACTTCGAGTCTAGCACAATTTTTGCTCCATTCATCGGATCTAGTTGTTTTTGAAAACTTCAAATTTTTCTGATGAGCCGTTCTTCAGACATCTCCGAAGTAGAGGAGTATCATTAACTTATGTTTAATATGAAGAGAGAAATAAGTTAAATCTATTTAAAACAAAAAAAATTTCCATAATACACCATCAAAATATTCTAATCGACTTGAAATAAGATAAATTACATGAAATTTGTAATGAATATTGCGAAAAAAACCAACATCATTTTTTCTTATATTGATTTACATTCACACATATGTGTGACATAACTTATTTTGTATTCATATTATATCTCTAATGTTTAATCAGAATGTTATAAATAAATGATTAAAGAATTTTTTATTTCTTTATGTTTACATGCAAAGAAAACTTATTAAACATGAGAAAAGAGAATATTCAATAAAATCAAACTATTGGTTTAAAAATCACGAGTATTCTTTTTTTCAGTTCCACATTATGATGTTGCCAAAACAAAGAGAGGTGTACACCTCGACAACTATAAGTGTAATGGCCATACTCTTTAAAGAAAAAATTAGTTTGAAAAAACAAATTTAACTAATGGAAGTGACACCTTATACGCCAACAGACTATTCTCTTGCGAAAACAGATCATAATGTACAAAGATTACCTCCTATTCATTCGGGTGATTTAGTTTCAAAGTAAAAATTCATCATCATTTCTTATTTTCTTTCTCATGTATGTCTCTTTAGATCTGATGAAACACCAGTTTATACAGTTCATAATACTCGTTATGCATTACCAGCGTCAAATATTATTCGAGTAAATTATTTTTTTTTTTAATTTATTTATCTTAACAAATTAATCTTAGAGTATATCTGATCAACAAAGTGGTGAAATTGATTCATGGCCAGCAAATGCTAGTGGTGGTAGTGGTGCTTTTAGAACTTTAGCATTAACTAATCAAGGTCGTTTAGTACCAATAGGAACAAGTTTACGAGGAAAATTGGATACAACACCTAAACCTAAATTTTTAGCAATTATTGAAGAGTATCTTTATAGAGAATTGAAAGCACTTGGTGTAGAAGAATCAACAGCCAATGAATCACGTTTACAAGTAAGATAAGTTTTATTAATCATTTTATATCATTAAATTTTTTCTTCTATAGGTTTTTCGTGAAGTATTTTCAACAATTATTGATGATTTTAAAACATATAAACCACTTTTATCAGCAATTAAAAATGAATATGAAATAATGTTATCACATCTTAATGATAAAATAAAAGAACTTGAACCACTTCGTGTAAATTAGAAAAGTTTTCTTTTGAAAATCGAAAATAAATAGAATTTTTTTTCTTTTTGTTTAAGCAACAATTAGTTTTGTTAAGTGAACAATGTGATAAAAAATTAATGCAATATCGTAAAGAAGAACGAGAAGAAATATTATTATTAAAAGAAGAAAAACGACGTTTACAACAAACTATTCGTCAATTAACAAATCAAAATCAAAATCTTGAAACAAATATTCAACGAGTAAATCTAATCAAATAATATTTGAAGATAAAAAAAAAACTAGAAATATTTACAAAATTAATTTTAGCTTCAAGAAGAAGTATCAAATCAATATCAACTTTATCGAAAAGAACTTGATGCAAGAAAATTATTAATTAATGATGCAAATGATCTACGTAATCAACAAGAAAAACGTACTGATGAAAAAGAAGGACTTGATGAACAAGGAATGAAAAAAGAAGATCCAATTATGATGAGAATAGCATTGAAGTTAGTATAAAATAATTTTCTAAGCAATTAATACATTTAGGATCTAATCTATTCAAACAATAGAAATGTAAGAAAAGTTTTAAATATTAAAAACAAACATTAAAAATATTTTGTTTTCTTCATTTAAATCATTCCATTCATCATAGCGCTAGCAGATACGAAATGGCCACAACTAAATTTGAGGAACTAATTTAAAAAAAAACGGCTTCATAGCATCATATCTCCATAGTTATAAGTAGATCCTTACATGGAAGTCTGGGTTATATGAGTACAATAGTTGAGCATTTTTCACTTAAATAATGACAATATTATTCTTTATGTGTTACAATTAATAAGCTATAACACACTATTTTATACACTTATAAATAAGTTTCAACAAAATAAAACAGCAGGAGGCATTCTCATTAACAGGTAATACAAAAAAACACCATACACGATAGTCGAAAAACAATTTCCCGGTATTAGAGGTGCAGAAGTGAAAAGTTTTCGGAGTCAAATAGTGTGATTCAGTAGGACTCTTGTCTTAGCTAAATCTTAGAATCGTTGTGGACATATTTTTTTTATGAGTCTTCTTGTTTTTGTTCTAATTAAAAAAGCTATTCGATTGAGACAGTGTTCATTTGATGAATACTTGTGATTAAAAGAAAATTCTCTAATGATTAGATTTTCTGGATCTTCGTACTCGAGATATCAATGAGTTCATTGGACAAGTTATACCTTTCTTAGTATGTCCTATGTTGAAATATTTAATCTTCGAAATTCTCTCAGATTTCAAAACAAATTTTTTTTATATAGTTACATCACCAGAGAAGAGCTACTAAAAAAACAAAACCTGCATTCTCAACTAATCTCATTGAAAATTTTATTCGTGTAAAGTTTGAGGTCGAAACTTGCAAACTAATTTTTGACATAACCTAAAAAGAACAAAAAATCAGTAAAATTTCGACACCTGAAGAACGAAGACTTTTAAAACCAAACTATTCTAGACTTTTCTATTATTCATCAAATGAACATTAATATCCGTTAAGAAGCAATTTGACATCTGTAGAGCTCTCTTCATAAGATATCAAGGTTTTAGTATAACTTTTCTGCAACACTCCGCTTTTCTGATATAATTAGATTTTCAAATTTTTTCCGAAAGCTGTTTTCATATTAAGACTTTTCTCAGATTAAGTTGTCTGCAAAGTTCAAGAATTTTTGGATAAATTATCTTTGATATACTTGTACGTTAGCATATTAATACTTCTTGGTTTTGGATAGTGTGATAAGACTTCAAGGTGAACGAAAGTTCTGATCAAAATTCGAGAACTTAATTTTAATAGCAAGATTGAGTGTTGCACGAAAGCTATAGTTAAAAGTCCGTGTCTAACTCGGATTTCAACTTACACTGATATCCTCTAAGGCTTTTTTTTTAGTCTATACATCTTGTATTTGTGTACAAAACTAGAGCACGAAAGTTTTTTATCGTCTGAAGAAGTTCTTTCGTAAATATAATTAAAGCGAAATATTCTACTAGAATTATTTCTCTTCAAAGATTTTGAAGTTTATTAACTCTTCAAAAATAACTTTCTTCTCGAAGATATTGTCTCTAAATGTGAAAGTCAATTAAGCTCTATTATTTACTTTTCTAATAGAAAACAGTAAAGCATACAATAGTTTGAACAGTATCCAAGTAATTTTAATAATAGAATGTCATTAATTCAATTTGAAAGTCATTTCCATTAACTTTTCTTTGTATCATTACATAGGCAAGCACGTAAAGATCTTAATGCAGCACTTGCAAAAATAACACATATGGAAGCTAATTATAATGATGTTATACCACGACGAGATTTTGTTGCATTAGAAGCTAAATCAAACGAATATCTTGAAAGAATAAAAGAATTACAAACTACAAATGAAAATCAAAGTCAAGCAATTGAACAACTTCGAACACAAAATGAGTATGATTTATATAGATTAAACTTTAATATTTTAATTATTTATTTATTTTAGAAATCTTAAAGAAGATATTCAACGTTTACAACGTGAAAAAGATGAATTAAATGTTAAAAATGAAAATATTCATGATGAAATGACACCACGGTAAAATTTCCTTAATGTTCTTTTTTTTTTGGTATAATTTATTTGAAATTATTTGTTTCTTTTTTTTATAGACCATCATGGCATTTAGCAGGAGAAGTTATTGATGGTGGTGTTGAACGTTGGCAGAATGTATCAGCAAATAAAACAAGTCAAGAAAAACTTATTATTTTACTTAATGAATTTACTGGTGGTGGTAATGATGATGATGGTAGTGGAAATCAATCACAAAACAGTTCAGTACCTGATCAACTATCACCACGTGGTGAAGGTGAACAAGTTCCATTTCATTTACGTTCATCACGACCAGTTAAAAATCGACGATTAGTACGACGTGATGTAGCTGTTCTTATTCAAGAAATTTGGACAGAACGTCGTATATCAGATAAACAAGTATATTTAATTAGTTTTTTTCTTTTTTCATAATTTTGTTTGTTTTACTTTTAAGGATGGTCGAACAAAAAGTTTATCTGAATTTATTTATGAATTTTTTCGTAATCGATATGGAAATCATAATACAGCTGTTGAAATGGGTTATAATTTAGATTTTGCATGTAAACGTTTTAAACATAATGATAATTGTCAATTATTCTATCATATTTTATCTGGAGAGGTTATTTATTTAGTTTTACAATGTAAAAAATAATATTTTCAAAATATATATCTTTTTAGGCTGATGAAGATATATATCATTATACAAAAAATCTTATTGAACAACTTGCTGAACGTATTATTAAAGAAAGTGAAACATATCCAAATGGTTCTGTTACAAGTGAAAAATTTCAACATATGTTAACAAAATATTTACCTAATAAATCATCAACTGATATTTCTGAATTAGTTTCTGCTGCTGAAAAAGAACAACCACACGAAGAACAAATTTCTTTAGCTAAATTATTTTCTGTTGTAAGTTAAAAGAATTTTTTTCTTTTTGATCAAGTTCGAGTTAACAGTTCTTTTTTTTCTATATTTAAAATATTCAAAATAAAAAAAAAATGTTTTTGTTTTTGTATTTAGGATGATGAAGATAATTATGGTGAATTTATTCGAGTTTTAAAACGACAATTAAATGAAGATAAACAAAGTTATGTTCATGATGTAGTAGAAAAAATCGAAAGTTTAAGGTAAAAGAATCCTTTTTTTGTTTTTGTTTTTTTGCAAAATACAAAGTTTTTATTTGTTTTAAGTTCGGTTACTGCAAAAGATTTAGAACAAACTTTACGTGCTATAAATCCTCATATTCAACCCAATGAATTAGCTCATATTGTTCAATGGACATTTGAAGCAAAAGATGGAAGTCAAGTACCATCAATGAATGTTCATGATATTTTACAACGCCTTCAAAATGGTGTCTTTTATCGACAACATGCTTTATCCTCATAAATATTTTTTTATTTTATGAATAAAATAAATTTCGAATAAGTTTATATGCTTTTGACCATGATTGAAATAATTCAATATCAATTAATTTAATATCAGTATATGGTAAAAGTTCTTTAAAAAAATAGATATTAGGTCGTTGTTCAAATGCTAATATCAAACAAGTTTTATGTTCATATGTTTCAGTATGATTAAGATGTTTAAGATAAATTGTACCATATAATTGATATTTATAACAATGTTTTATAATTTTCCAACATTGTTTACGTTTATATTTAATAATTTGATGTAAAACATTTTCACCTTGGTCATTTTGAAGATCAAGACGAGCACCGAATTTAATTAAAATTTCAAAGAAAGGAATTTTCTACATATAAAAATATGAATTTAGAAAAAGAAAATATATTAAATTAATCATACGTTCATCATAACAGCATAATGAGTAGCTGTATGACCTGTTAGAGTTTGTATATTAAGATTACATTCAGGTTTTTTAACAAGAGCCATCATGATAGTTGTATCGGTCGATGTAAGACAATCAATTAAGGCTGTACGATTTTCATGATCAGTTTCATTTATATTTACACCACGATTAAGTAAAAAAAGAACACCTTCATACCAACCTACTTCAGCAGCAATAGAAAGTAATTTTCGACCTGTATCTTGTTCACCATAATTGAATAAATAAGGCAATCTATCTTTTTGACTAAGAATAATAAGAATATCTTTTGAATGTAAACGAAATTCATTAAGAATATGAAAATCTTCAATTAGATTTTGAGATTTTTGTTCCATACATGAAAACAAATCTTTTTTGTTTTGTTGAATACGAACAATTTGAGCGATCTTTTTTAATTCTTCAGCATCAGCTAAATCACCAATATTAACATCAAGAGAATCGGATGAATAACAATCTGTATTATGTTGTCTTTTATTTTTAGACCAACGAAAAATTGATTTAGATTTTATCAAATTTAATAGAGAATCAAAATGTTGATCACCACCCGCTTGAACATTCGTTGATGTTGAACTTCTTAATGATAACTCTAATAATAAAATAATTCGTCAAGAAAAATAATCTATTACAATTAAAATAGAAAAAGAACTAATTATTGTTTTACTGTATAATGAATTTAATAAAACATTGACCTATACTAATTTCAATTCATTCATTAGTATCATCATTCATATTCAAGGTTATGTCTATGAAAGATACATTATCTTTTTCTCTCTTAACATCTTCTTTGTCGATTACCTTGATATATAAGACGATTTCTAACATAAGGTCTTCATGTTGCAAATTAATAAGGTCAGATACATTCGAAATGCACCCTACTCAGAAAGTGAAAGTTTAATAGTATTTCTTGTTGTCATATTTGTATAAAGCTCATCGAATTACACGTGACAGAAGTATCAGTAAAATTGCAGACACCTAGAAAGTTGCAAAAGAAAATACAGCGTTCCAAAATGAATATCATACGGACATCAAAATAACTCGGAGTGTATATGTCCGCAAAAGGACAATATTCCAATTGAAAATAAAAGCGCAGTCGAGAATGGGTGTTTGTAGGTTTTACGAATATCTATAAGCAAATGTACGCTTAAATTTTAAATAAATATGTAACGAAAATCAGAATTTCGAAAGAAGAAAGAGTACTTCTGCTTGTCAGCTACCTAGTGGTATGAGATACTGTCTGACGACAGACATTGAACAATTTGATATTTTTCCTACAATAATGACTAGTTGTATCTCTGGAGAGCAGGTCAATCTGACACAGACTTTTTGTGCTTAATTGCTCTACTATCACATACACACTAACTAATCACAAAAACAGATGTGTCACAACGTTTTTAGCATATTATCGAACGGGTAATCCGAGACAAATAACGATTATCGCCTAGTTCAACGTCAGCCAAGAGGCTGACGATACTGAGATTTGCACTCAATGCCTCATATACAACAAAAATAATTTTACTAAAATTCAGATTTGTAAGTACGTTACAAGCATCATAGATATCATAGAATCGTAATATCTCTATCCAACACTGGCTTATATCCTAACTATGTTTGTTTAGTGATGGCAAATTTCAGATTTCTCACCGCAAAAAATCAATTTTCGTCAACAGAATGAAAATTGAAATAAATGCATAGGAAGATCGATCGAGGTCTCATCTTTCATAAATGACATGACTTTTATTTGAAACCGTGTTTTCCAAAAATTTGTGATGATTTTTGTTATTTTCTTTAGCAACAGCTGAAAGTATTATTCATCTCTTCTCTCTTTATGCATTTTTGAATCACGCAATACACAGCTCTCTATGGACCTTCATTCTATATATATATATATATATATATTTAATCTTCTTTCGTTTGAACGAGCATATCAAGATGCAGGGCATGATCAAGTGCCTCTGTTAAAGTAAGCTTTGCTACTATTATATAAAAGAGTAAGTTATAATTAGAGTGCCAGCTTTTGCCACATTAAACTTTTCTCCCCTTAAGTAAGAATTTAAAAAAAAAAGAGATCTATCATACTCTTTCACATAAAAAAAAGATTAAATATATAGCACGAAGGCCCAGCGAGAATGTTAGGTTGTCCGATGAGACTTTTTTTTTACCTTTGTTAGTTACATATTCCCTGAAAACATCATTGACATAGAGGTGAAAAATTCATGCGATTTGAATGTATCTAACTGAATATCGATTTCCGAACAGAGCCCGAGATCCTTAATTTCATTGTTCGAAAAGCTGATGTTAAAATTTAACTAACCATCATTTGTTTCATTAATCATATTTTATAGTATAATTGATTTAATCGAAATCAACAATGTATTATTCATTTATATATAAAAAAATTTAAATTCGAAATATTTCTCGCGCACAAATTTTCTTTCTTTTTTTTTTTGTCAGATTCAATTCTTAAATATAGAAGAAAGAACAGAAAGAGAATATAACAACTCGATGTGTACATATTGTCCAATAAACAAACAAAAGACAAAAAAAAGATTTGCTAAAAATACATGACCAAATGAAAAAAAAAAGAAAAAAACTTAGACAAGTGTTTCGAGTTGACTATTTTGTGTATGAAGTTTTTGATGTACAAGAGACATTGTATGATTATTATTATTATCATCACTTGTTAAAGAATTTATTCCTGAATCTTCATCAGCTTCTTTCAGAGAAGTAAATACAACATTTGTTCCTGTTGTTGTAATATCAAGTGTATCATATGTTGGTTGTTCATCAATATTATTTGTTCGAAAATTTTGTGATATTAAATAATTTGGTGTCAGTGATCTTGATGTTGTCATTAAATTTGATGATGATGTTTCATATTCAAGATATTTAAGTTCATCATATTTAGTTGCAAGTAATATTTCAATTTCACGTAATGATAAATCAAAATCATGCATTTCTTTTGATTGTATACGTGATAATTCTCGACTACGATATATAGAATTTTTTAATGTTATTAAATCATTTGATATTGTTGAATTATTATTATCATTTATAGATGATGATAATGTACAAGGTAATATATCATAATGTTGTTGATGTAAAACATAATTTAATTCATTTGATATAGCTTGTTCAACAGCATATAATATATTTGTTTTTTCATCAATACGTTCTTGCATATTTATTATTGAATTACATAATTGTGTTGCAAATAGAAGTTGATCTTGTTGATCAATTTGATGAGAAAATAAACGTGATATATCATTTAATGTTATTTCATTATTTAATATTATAGATGAATCTTTTAAATAAGAATTTCTTGTTAGAATATTATTTGAAATAGGTGTTAGAATATTTTCAGTTTCATGAATTTTTTCATCAAGACAATCAAGTAAACGTTTTTGTCTTTCAATTATATTCATATTTTCATGAATATCATTTATAGATTTTTGACGATAGATTATTTGTGATTGTCCTTGAGTATTTCCAATAGATATTAATGATGAATCGGATTGTGAAGATGGAATTAATGATGGTATAGGTGATAGTGATTGAGATTTTGCTGATAAAAAACGACGAAAAATTTTTGAACGAAATTTTGATATTGATGCATTATTATCAATTAATGATGATGTTGATATAAGATGAAGAATTGTTAATGGTAATTTATCAAATTGCCAATTTTTATATGCTTTTATCACTTTAGCACGACCTTTCATAATACGTTGAGTGATAAGTGATGGTGTTTCAGAATCATTATTATTTGATGAAGATGATACTGTCAACTGTGTACATTCAGCTATAGCATAACCTGTTATATTATTATTTGATGATGAATTTGTTGTTCCGGATGTTTTAAGTAATTCAGCTTGAGCTAATAATGCATAAATAAGATCATCGAATGTTGTCTTTTTTGTTATACCAGTTACCCATTTACGTTTACCCAGTACCCAAACAGGTATGTCAAGTGTCAATTCGGTAGTATCCGATGAATTATTAATATTATTATTATTATTTGTTGTTGTTGTTGTTGTTGTTGTTGTCGACATGTTTACAAAATGTTCGTCTAAAATGAATGTTTAAATGTATTTTGAGAGATAATATTTGATTAGGGATAACGTTCGATTTTTTTTTCTTTTCCAATCCGTTTTATCGAGATGTTTGAGAAAGAGAAAAAAAAAAGGGAGAAGCCTTGATTGCAAGGTAGTATGCATAAATAAAAAGGGAGAAAGGGAGTACTTATGAGCATAAGCTCAATATATGGATGAATAAAGAAGAACAACAATGAATGAATGTTGGGTCAACATCATTGCTTTGAATCAAAGCAAAGAGACTGATATTCGAACCTTTTAGGACAGAAGCCGACTAAGTAATAACAATAGGATCTAAGCTGATACATGTCTATCCACACAATTTCATTTATTCTTTTCTTATATGTATAAACATGGAGAGATTGATGGATACAAAAATAAACAAAACTAAATCAAAAGCAAGAATCTACGTATATACCTTCTATAAATTCTCTCATGTACGCTTTTCTCTCGTTGTTTGATTTACTTATATGGTTTTTTTTGTAAGCTATCAAGACAGTTGTGCTCATGTGATGCTGTAATCATCTATATGTACTATTGTTCTCATCTTTGTTCTAATCAAACCTAAGCAATATGCCTTCCTTATTCATTACAGAAGCTTACTTTTCTATCTTTCTTGTTCTAATTCTCAATGTCTGTTGTGTGTAATGGTAACCATTAGAGTTTAATATTCTTGTTTACACTCACCATCATGATGTAATCCCTGTATTTCTTCTCATATATTAATGACCTACCTCGTCTGATGACTAGTACGTTGTTGCCGAGATGTAGACAGACGAACGCCGCTCAATCTCTTCTTTTTTTCTCGTCTAATATACAATTTTACCAATATCGCACACCCATACACGCGTAAATGAATGAAGAGTAGAACGTTATGAGAGACTAACAGCCGTATTCGACGTTTTCTTTTTCTTTTTCTTCGTTATACGTCCGTTCATACATATCGATATGTCCTGCTCTTCTCGTCGGTTAGACAGAGAGGTGAATACATGCATCTGTTCCTTCTCTGTATTTCTTTTTTTGTTATTTCTAGGTCACTCTCTAATATATGATTGAATCAATCATTATACATGGAATTTTTATTAATAAATGAAAAAAAAAAAAATAAGTGTATGACGCTTTTAGAACTAGAGGTAATATATTTTGAGGTGTTCAATAAGCAGACAGAAAGAAAGAGAGAGTAAGAGGGGAAAAAAGCACGAAAAAAAAAACCCTTTTTTCCTACTCATGTCATTCACAGTCTTTTACTAGGCAAAACCTAATTGTTGTCTGGTGCACTTGACTATAATTGCTTGTGTTTGCGTAATATGACAACTAAGATATAATTACGGACCAATTTACATTTGATATAGAAAAAAAGTGACAGGAAGTAGTTTTACACTGGTTATATATATATATATTCTGAAAGACAGAGAACACAAAAAATGATGAGCATGTATAAAGCGAAACTATTCAATGCCAAGTAGACATAAATGAGGAAAAGAAAAAAAAAACTAAATGTGCATTTATACAAATATATATGTCTATCGGCTATAACGGAAACGAATGTATGTGCTTGATTGAATCAACAATTTGAACATCCGGATTCCTTTTCTTTTTTTATACTAACTAATAAAGTATACTAGTATATGTTGATGTTAACAGAAACGGGATAGAAAAGAAAAATTAACTGTAAAAAAAATGAGGACATGACTCGTCTATTTAAATTTCATGGTTGTCGTAGATAAATGATTCAAAAGTGTCAAACATAGAGGAAAAAAGCTGAAGACAAAAGATAATTGCTTTTTATGTTTGTCGATGATATCGAATGTTCTTCGTGCTTGGCGTAGAGTAATCCCTCTAGCATATACATTCAACAGCAATGGTTTCTTTTCTTTTCCCTTGTTCGCAAACACACACACACACACAAGCGGTTGATCGATATTCAATTACATCATACATATGCGAATATGCACAGCCTTGTGTTCACTGCTGTAATTTTCTTCTTACAGAATTTATATACAGCAGCAGCCATTTCTTCTCAAGAGAAAATGAATGAAATAGAAGTCGTAATCGAGACAGTTGACGGCAAAAATCGACAGATGCTAGAAGCAAACATCACTTTTAATTAGTCATGATTTATTATTTTGTAAGCTGTTACGATAAAAAACTAACTGCTATATACTAGAGATTTATATCAAACATATTTTCTTATCAGTTTTTTTATGATATAAAAAAATCTTAGATATTTTATTCGTAACCTTGCTACAGATGATATTTATTATCATTGTATGAAATCAAATTAATATCAAATTGGTCTTTTTTTAAATATCTGTTTTTCTTCTTCTCTTTAATTAAATTGAAATAAAACTTAACTTTACCAAAGAATAATAATACGTTTTACTTACTATGACCTCGTATACATTGGTTCATCATTATTATTTTATGCTTAAAACTAAGATATCTGAATATATGTATGGTTTCCTTTCTATTTTTTTTTTGTGTAATAAGCATATGGAATATATACAAAAACGATAACAAATGTCGTCATCTTTCTCTCTCTTGCACATTCTCATATACATTCGATAATTGATTAGAAAATTCACACAAAGGAATAAATTCTAATGAGAGCAAAAAAACAAGGAATTGATCGAATAGTGAGAATTGTCCAGTATATTATATATACTGCTTAGCATAACAGACACGTAAATAAATAAATATATGATTTTCACGGTATCTTCTAAAGACCATGAACTTCTTTTTTCTTTTGGTTTTATATTTATTATGGCCTTTCACTTAGTAAATGTTAATATGGGTTATTTCAACAATTTACTGTTACATGTCATTGTTGTCGAACATTTTAAGTTTGAATAAACATTAACACGTTCGACAAATATAACCTCAAGTAACGAAACCTTAGAGCATTTTATATGTTCGTCCATTTGCTGCATATTAATAATATGATGCATTTATATGTTCGTTTGACTCTATGCCGTTGAGTCTAGACGATTAATTGAAATGTTAACTGTAGTTATAAATGACGAACAAGGTTGATATGAAAAAAAAAATTGCACGACGTCAAAAAACTTACGTTTATATAATTTATGTTAAGTTGAGTTATTTTTTCAATTACTCGTATCTGATTTTCTGTCGTATAATAAACCATAGAGAAGAAAAAGTATATTCTATAGCAATATAATGAACGATCTAGTAACTATATATATATATATAGGTCTCACTATTAAAAAATCTCTTGAGATCAGAGAAAAAAGAAAAGAATAATAAGAAAAAAAGCAGAACTCTCACCTTGACGTTAAAAGCCAGAAACATACGATCAATAAATATGATCAACGTTTGAAGAATAGTTATATGAATTTATGAATATGTGTTATCATGCGTTTCTACCGTTGAATAATTATCTTATTGTCGTTCACATTTCCTAATGACTTTTTTCTCTTGTCTTTTGATGATTGATTGTTGGCTTTTTTCTTCTCGTTATGTTTTTCACTTTTTCATTTTCACCAAACAGGTATAAAAAGAAAACGACGTGTTGAGATGTGACCGAAGAACGCGACGAACCGAGAATGTTCGTTCTTTATTCTATTCTATTATTCTTTCTCTTTTGTATCCGCCCATTTCTTTTCTGTCTCTTTCTCTCTGGGGATGATGACGGTAGTTTAGTATGTGCTCATATGAACTTGGAAGCTGTCTAAAATCGAAATTGTTTTGAGTAGAACAAGAAGAAGAAAGTGACCTTTTCACCGTGGTTGACATATGCTCAATGGATGAGAAAAGGAAGAAGAAGTAGAACAGGACATCAAACACACATATTAAAAAAAAAAGGTATTTTTTTTAATATAACCCTTGGGGTATCATAGTTCTTTGACTTTTGAAATCGAATATGAATCTATAATTAGTGAGTGGTACTAAAATAAAAAAAAGAAAAACAATATATTGTTCAATCCAAGATTTTTCTATTGATAAAAAAACGAAGGATTATGATCATCGAAAGAAATATAATGATGTCTATCGAACGAGCAAAGTTGGGATGGTCTAAATAATATAAGTTAATCTCTCTTTAAACAATCTCGATTGAATTTATAACACACAATGTCTCATGATAATTCAAATAACGCAAAAAAAACATTTGACATTGATTATATGTAAAAAATAATGAAAGATTGAAAAAGAAACTCTCATACGTGAAGTATACTCTAATATCAATATATTGTTATATCACGAATATTAACTCGAAAAAAGTACGATTAGAAATCTGACGTGAATAAGGTTTCCAATAGTGCAATTTAAGAGAAAAAAAATTTAAAAACGCCTACTCACGACATCTTTGTTAAACTTCATTTTAAAATTCAAACAATGAGTTATTGTGTCATGGTAAACATCAAGCAAAATGGACGATTTTAAACTATCAATCATACCAACACTTTTATTCTTGTTTCAGAACGCTAAATCATGACAACATTAAATGCAGCTTCACCTGTTCATCTTCAAATTCAAACTATCTTTGGTGTTCGATCACAACTTGATTCAAGTTTATTTTTTTCTGATGAACATACAGTTATTTATCCAGCTGGAAATCAATTTATTCTTGCTAATGTTGAAACAAAGGGTCAACGTATTTTTCGATGTAGTGAATTAGAACATATCGATTGTATTATTGTACATTCGAATGCTGCTATTGTTGCTGTTGTTGCTAGTGGTATGAATGCCGATAAACAAAATACTATCATTTCTTTTTATGATTTGCATACTACACTTGGAAAAAGAAAACGGATGTTTGAATTACGTGATGGACCGATGACGATAACGTCAATGGCTTTTTCACATGATGCTAAATATTTAGCTATACTTGAATGTGGAAATCGTGAATATACACTTTCACTTTGGCTTTGGCAAAAATCACGTCTTGCAGCATCAGTTAAACTTAGTCAAGTTGAAGGTGTAACTGTCCTATCACAAGTGTTATTTCATCCAAATGATAATAATTTATTATCAATAATTGGAAGACGATATTGTCGTTTTATTCGACATCTTGATGGAAACTTACGAATTCAATCATCATCAGCAAAACTTGATCAATATGACTTTATATCACATGGTAAGACAATAAAAAACCTGCGAAATTCTATATAATTGATTTCTTTTCAATGCATTTTTTTCTAGCATGGTATGATTCAAGTCGTTTTATAGCAGGAACAAGTAATGGACATGTTTGTGTTTTATTCAATGGTGATGTTCAAACAGAAATTGATGTTATTGAAAATCGAGACCGACCAATAACAACGTAAGAATAAAAAAGAAAAGAGCCTTTTCTCTTCCTTTTTTTTTGACAATCAAAAATGACATATTCAAATGAGAGTGATATTTATTTTAACTAAAAACATCTTTCTGACGCACACCACCTGTTTCCATCAAGAAGTGCCGCGTCACAATCATAGAAGAAAACATGCTGTTACTAGGCCATTAAAGAAAAGTTCACAAACTTTATTCTCATCATTATAAACGAGAAAGAAAAAAAAAAGAGTAATCATTCCGATGTGCATGAACGCAAAAATAAAATCAACCTTGAAAAAGAACACCACTGTCATAATAATGAAATTGGACAAGAGATGAATAAAAGATGACAAGAAAAAAATTTATTATGAATTCATAGTTTAATTATTCTTTGTTTTGTTTTTGTTAAATGATTTTGAATTTAGAATTCCACGTACTATATCAACAAATTCATCGTTGGGTAAAAGTATTGGCCGATCAGGATTTAATACAAGTCAACAAGAAAATCTTGATACATCACGTGTTACTGGTGAAGAAGTGACATCAATTAGTATTGTTAATAAAGGTTTCTTTTGTCTTATTGGTGGAAAACGATTATGTCTTTTTTCAAAAATTGCTGATAGTTGGGATTTTGCTAAAACTCGTGAATATATTGTACCTAGTAGTGAGATAGGTGCAGCTCGTTCATCAACAATTAGTTCTTCAATTCAATCACAAAATTCAAACGATAAACAACCATTAAATAATAATCATTCTATGTGGAAAGTTGTTGTTAGTCCAAAAGAAGAACATGTTTTAGTATTAACAAGTAAACAGCAAATTTATTCTGTATCTGATATGACAAGAGATCAATCAGCTGAATCAATAGTAAATTTATTTATATTTATATTTTATTTGTAATTTGATTTTGATTTGTTTGTTATATATAAAAGGAACCATTTCCATTAGAATTAATTTTTAATGCTTTTCATCAATCATCAATACGTGGTTTAGATATAGCTGTACAAAAACCTTTTTTTATTTCATCAGGTGATGATCATACTATTCGTCTTTGGAATTATGAAACAAATACTATTGAACAAATGAAATTATATAATGAACCAGTTTATGCTATAACAATGCATCCAAGTGGACATCAAATTGTTGTTGCATTTGCTTCAAAAGTTGCTCTTATGAATGTATTAATTGATGGATTTGCAACTGTTAAAGAATATCCTATTCATGCAGCACATCAAGTCAAATTTAGGTTAATTAAAAAGTCTTTTGAAAATTATTTAGATGATATGTTATTTTTTGTTTTTAGTAATGGTGGTCATTTATTTGCCGTAATTGATGCAAATATAATTCAGATCATTTCCCCAGTTTATCTTAAAGTTATTCATCGATTTAATCATGGACAAACTGTATGGAACTTGGTTTTTTTTTGTTCTATTTCAATGATAAAATTTTTTCTTTTTGTTGTTATGTAGGTAAGACAAATATTATGGACAAAAAATGATCTTGCACTTTATTCACAATCATCAAATTATTTTGTTACATGGAATTTACAAAATCAAAAGAAAATCTTTGAATTAAAGCCAAGTTATCGTCTTGATGGAGGTTTTGTTGCTGATCGAGAAGATAAAATTGTTTATTTAGCTTCTGATGATGGTCTTATTCGTGCTTTTAATTATGGACAAGTAAGATAATTATTTCGTTATAATTTGATGAAAATGTTTAAATTATTATTTTTGTTTTAAGTTAAATCATGAAGTTAAACTACCACAAGATGATAAACCAAGTTGTTTACAAATTTTTCCAAGTAACGAAGCGTTAATATGTGGTACACAGCGTGGTTCAATTTATATTATCAAAACTCCATTAACAAAGGCATCAACAAGCATATTTCATTACTTAGCTCATTCAGCAAAAATTACACAGGTTCGATGTATTTTTCATATTGGTTTTCATTAATGGTTTCTTTTTTGTCTTAGATTGTTGTTGCTTTTCATGAAGCACTTATTATTAGTTCTTGTGAAGATGGTATTTTGATGTTATGGGAAACGCATGTAAAATCATCAACAAAAAGTGAAGATTGGACACCAGTTGTACTTCATAATAAAGCAAGATTTATTCATTTAGTAAGTTTCATGCTGACAATATGTAAGATTTGTCTATTCTACAATCTGAATAATTTTCATTTGGATAGATTTGTCTGATTAGGAATAAAACGAATAAATCTTTGTTAACTACTGTTTTAACTTGAGACAAAAACCTTCCCAGATGTCCTCTTCGAATTTTGATAAAATTTTATCTACATCGTATTGTAGTGAAAACTCTAGCAGAATTTGAGTTCGGATTGAAACTTAGAAGAGCTAGTAAGTTTTTATTGCCTTTTTATCAGAGATTCTTTTATTATACCAGGTTTTCGAACGAATCACGTTGTTGAGTCTTGTCTTGAAACTATATCGATTAGAAGGTTTTACATACAATAGCTTGTAGGTCAAGTTTCAGAAAACGAAGACTTCGTATTTACGAGGTATGAACTTTTCAAAATATCTTCATACTATTTACTACATTGCGAAAAACGTTTATTTTTTGAAAAGTTCGTATGTGGAAGATACAAAGTCTTTAGATTCTGAACGTCTCCATAAAAGCAAATGTGTGTGAAAACTTCCGATGGTGAAGTTTCAATACAAAATTCAAAAAAACGATTCTTCCAACAATTTATAACCCCAGAAAAAGAAAAATAGTATAGTTAGTGTACATTGGCATCAGTGTTCGCTGAAGCACTAAAACATACCACTACAAAAAGAACATATTTTGATAGAGATCATGCCTCAACGTTACAGTTAACACGGATGCCAGTGTCTTAATAGATTCTATGAAAAAGTTTTTGTAGGAATGTTCTTTATTTCGCTCATATTTGTTGATAGGAAAAACGTAATTTTCTAGTCTTCGCTCTATATTTTCGTAAGATCAACTTAAAGCAAAATTGATTGATATCATCTTTTGAAGATAATTATCAATATGTTTTTTTTTTCTGTAGTCACAGACAATTGAAGCACTTCAAAATGAAGAACAAGAACTTAAACGTAATCAAGAATATCGTTTACACCAAATCGAAACAACATATGTAGCTGATTTACAACGTCGTACAGATATGTCTTTAAATGAACGACAACATCATGAAAATATAATAGAACGTCAATTAATTGAAAAAGAAAAAGAACAAAGAGATTTTGAAGCAAAATATGCTGATCTAAAAGAAAAATTTGAAAATGAACGACAACGTATTGGTATGAAGAAAACAAAAAGATATTTTAATAACAGAATATTTTTATTTTTATTTTTATATCATTTTCAGAAGAAGAAGATAGAGAAAATATTGGTCGTGAATTACAAAAAGAAGGAGATTTAATTCGTTTAGCACAAAAAATCATGGAAGATAATGAATCTCGTCTTAAAGCAACAATGGAAGCAAGTGAAAATGAAATACGTGATATAGCTGAATATTTTACTGGAAAAATTCGTGAAACAGAAAATGAATTAGTAGCTGTAAGTTAAAATTTGAAATTTGAAATTTATTGTTTTATTTTATGGATTTCTTAAAAAGAAAATTTATTTTATTCATTTAGTTACGTAAAAAAAGTCGTCTAGCAATTGATTCAAATGAAATTGAAAAGAAAAATCTTGAAGCTGATGTTGATGATGAACAATTAAAAATTAAACTTGAATTTGAAAATGAAAGAAGACGTCTTGTAAGTATAAATAATTTATTTATATGTTTTAATTTAATTTATTTTTATTTTAGATCGAAACTAATGCAAAATTACAAAAGGAATTCAAAGAAACACATGAATATCAAGTAAATTTCATTTATTATAATTTATCTATTTGGTTTAGATTTTATAGAAAATAATTTCTTGTTTATTACCTATTTCAATCAAAAAATCTTCTTAGAACATATCAAAAATAGTGTCGGAGAGATTTTAATGCCTTATAAAAATCTTTTCTCTTCGATGTGTATTGTTTTTTTTGTTTGGATACTCTCTTTGTTCTAATGTCTAGCCGTCTATGCATATTCGGATACAGCATCATATATTTGTTAGTTATTCGACTTAATCCAACAAAAACATATCAATCAAAATGATTTCCAAATCGTCGCATCATGCTATAAATTAGTTAGAGCATGACAGGAATGACCTTTCCATATTGAGAAATTTATATTTTTCTCAGCAGAGTTTTTGTCTTTTTTTGCTCACTGATTCTCCAGAAAGACCTTGATCCCGCTACCAAATTCGGTTGATTTTAACAGAATTCTTCCAATTGGTTCACCCCATTCTCACTAACCTGAGGGCATTTGAAAGAAACGTTTGGTAAATGGATTCAACGAACATTGTTGATGGAAAATAAATCAGGACGTCTATTTCGCAAATTTAATGGAATCAAAACTTGTTGAGTGTGTTTTTGTGTTTTTTTTTGTACCATCGTCACCAGTTTTTCTACACCCGCATATATATATAGATGGCTAGACATTAGAACAAGGAGAATATTAAGAAAAAATAAACATGGCAGGCCAAAGATAAACGATATCTTGCAAAAACAGGATTGTTTTACTATCAAACTATATAGAGAGAAAGTTTCTTTAAGCTTTTTTCAAGGAGTTAAAGTACTTTCGCTACTACTTTTAAAATGTCCTAAATAGATTTCATACTAAGTCTAATGTCGCGCTACAATTAAAGACGACTGGGTATAATCTAAATGGTTCGACAACGGTTAGCGACTTGAGGTTTTTAGTAATTCAAAGAGAAGAACTGCGAACATTTTTTGGTCAGATATTTTTTAAGATAAAATTATTTTTAAACTCATTATCTTCGCAAAACATTCCTAGCTGTAACGCTACTTGAACTAATATGGGGTATCTTTATCAGAAGCATGCGTCATAACCAAAACTATATGAAGACGAAACTTCATTTTCATGCATTTTTTGAGAAGATAAAAAGTTGTAAATTAATTATTAGATTAAAAGACGTTCGAAGTTGTCCTGTTTGGACTTCTAAAAACTGCAAGTGGCTAACTGGTTTTGTTGTCGAGTTTTTAAGGTTGCATCAATCTGTCCTTGATTCTAGTACGAACATCAGTTTTTATGTTATTAAGAATCAAAATAATGTTTGTTAATATTTCATCATAATATTTTCGATGTCTGAGCCTAAAAAAAGAAATTGATGTTTGTTTGTCAGCACCATCACATCATTATAAAAAAAAAGAATTTATAGACATATATTCCACAAAAAAATGTCAAATTGCATGATAGATTACTTAGCAATATACGTAGAATTAAATAGACTACTACATTACCATTTGACAAAGTGAATGAAACTATATGAATTCGGTGTTCATATGGTTTCTGTCTATAATTCTGAAGCTTTTTGAATGTAAACTTGAATAAATAGAATTTGTCTTGTTATGTACAGAAACTGAAGGACTTTTTATTGAAAAAATGATTTAAACAATATTTTTTAATAATCTATTCTAAAATTAAGGTTCATATTTTGAATCTTAAACAAGCTGAACAAGAAACAAGTGCTCAAACAGTTAAAAAACGTATTCAAGATAATGTTCTTCGTGTTCAAGGTATGTCAGAAGAAATATCTTCATTAAAAAATGAAATAAATGAACGAAAACAAACAATTAATGAAAAAGTAAATAGTTAATTATATTTTGATTAATTAATATTTTTATATATAAATTTTTAATTTAGCTTGATCGTATTAGTGATCTTGAATTAAAAAATCAAGAACTTGAAAAATTTCAATATGTACTTAATTATAAAATAGAAGAATTAACACGTTTAATACAACCACGTGAACAAGAAATTGAACGTATGCGAAATCAATTACTTGAGGTAAATTATATTTTCTAATTTGTGTGAATAAAACGAATTTACAATATAAATATATTCAATTAATTTATATTGTTAAATTCATTTGTCTCTCACAAATGAACGAAAACTGAATTTTATAAAACAAAAAAAATAAAGCAGTTTTACGTTTCATTTATTGTTGTTTTGGTGTTATTTCTTTTTAGCTGTATAATCATTTGTATATATATTCTACAAACAAAAGATTAATAATAATATATTCATCTTAAGATGGCTAGTGAACGAGAAAAAAAAGAGACGGAATTAAGTCGAAATCGTTTTCATAATGTTGAACAAAAACGAACATTACATGCTGTTAATACACAAGTTGAATATGAACATCAAAAAGTAAAAATAATAATAAACAAAAAAAAAAAAAGATTTTTTTCTCTATAGAGAAAAGAATATGATAATGCATTGCGACGTATAAAAAATGATATATTGGCACATTTTGCTGATGTTAGTGATCCAAAAAGTGTTAAAAATGCTGTTGCTCATTTATATGAAAAACATGTGCAAAATGATAATGTAAGTTTTATAGTTATTTTAGAATCCCGAAAGATGTGCAAGGCGATTTGAAGAGTGTTGTGTAGCAGTGAAATATAAGAATGATGGTGCAAAGATAAGTGTGCGCCTGTGTGTGTTGAGATGGATAGAATTCGGTTTATGTACAAACCTTCATCTTTTGTACCGTGTGCATCGTTCGTGTATCTATTGGTTTTCTATGAATAAAAACAATATTTCAATTAGGTAAAGAGTATATATACAACAGCTGATATAAGTGGTGCTGTATCTGAAGAAATACAAGCACAAGATCGTCAACGATTATTTCTTGAACGAACAACATCAGATTTAAAAAGAAAATTAAATAGTGATTTACATGCAACAAAAGCAAATCGAATGAGAATTATGAATGTAAGATAAAAATTAAAAAAAAACGAATAGAAAAGATTATTTTGCTTAAAATAATTTTGTTTTTTTTTCCTTAGGAAAATGCACTTTTACTTCAAGAATTGAATAATTTACGTCAAGAATTAAAAGTTGTTCGAGGTAGAATACAAGATTATGAAGTTGCAAAAAAAACCTTTGGTGAACGAAGTGTACATAGCATTGATGCTCTTGTACAAACACTCAATGCTGATGCAGGTTTCAATATTTATTTTTTATTATTAGATTAAAGAAGAAAAAACATTACTTTTTTCTTCAATGATAGGTAACTATGTTGTTCGTCATCGTGATAGTGAACTTATTAAAGAAGTGCAAAAAAATCAACAAGAAATTCTTCATCTTCGACAACATCTTTCACGAGTTCAAGCTGGTTATAGTCCATTATCAACAAATACAAATGTTAATGATGATACAGCGAACATTTCTATTCTTAAACTTGTTTGAAAAATCATCTTCTTCTTTTAAATTGAATAAAACAAAAAAAAAAGAAGCTTTTATCGATTATTTGACTTAAGTGGCTGATTAAACAATCTTAAAGTATTACATTATTTATAATTACTTGTTACTAATGACTTAGAAAAAAAACAGTAACTTATCAAAAAAAGAAAAAGAAAAAGAAAGTAGAAGAGTAAAAAAAGAAGAAATGAGAACAGATGAGAAATCTTTTTCTTTTTTTTTTCTCTTCATTTCAATATGTCAGAAGGATAATATTGACACTGGAACAAAAATGACTTCCAAGACAATATAAAAATTGATGACAACAGGAATGTAAGAAGAGGTGAACATAGATGAAGTGTTTGTTGTTATTGTCAACACAAATATACAAAAAAAAAATTCATATAGTTGACGTAACGGTTTTTTTTCCTCATATAAAAACATTCGACAATGAATCAATTCACGACAGTTATTTCATTTTTTTTTTACATTGTTCGACTTGCCTTCGGGATATAAGTGACAAAACAAAAAGGGTATATATACATATATATTTAGCAACATTTTCATCAAAGTTCATTTAAATTTCTTTCAATGGCGGTTGGTGATCATTTACCAATTATTGTACCATCATCAGCTAGTGTAAATTCATCTTCTATATCAAAATCTACATCACCATCATCATCACCAATAATAGAACGACGACGTTTTGCACCAGTAGCTACACATAATAGTTCAACGTTTATTCGATTTCCTACTAGTGCACGTCAATCAACATTATTTGTTCCTGTATATCAACCACAAGTACGTGTTTCATCCGTACAACCATGTTCATTGACGACAGATACTCAATCTATATCAAATAAATCGAAATCATCAAATACTCCGCCATCAAGTATTGGTAGTGATCAACATAAACATAATTATTCTCAACAAAGATCCAATCCTATATTAAACAATCCTTTATTAAATCATCGAAAAGAACAACCAAAATTATTTTCAAAAAAATTTTCAACTAACTTTTCACAGACAACAAGAATTTGTTTATCATCAAAAACTAATTCAAATGATAATCAGCTATCAACAAATCATACAAGTACAGCTCCTTTGTTAACTCATCAAATAGAAAATACTGCTGATACAATAATAACTGCAAATGATGATGAAAATTCTGATCAACAAGAAATCGAATATTTTTGTAAAACTAAATATGATTATATAACACGTTGGTTACATGATGTTCGACAAGCCACTTATTGTACAGAAACATTTCCTACAACAAAACGTTCAAAAAAACGATTCGTACAATCTTAATTTTTGTTTCTGTTTCTATTATATTTCTTTTTTGTATCATTTAAATTTTTTATTAATCTTTTCACACAAAATTGAAGAAATAAAACATACAAATAGTCACACATGCAAAAAAAAAGAAAAAGGAAAAAATCATTCAAAAGAAAAGAAATTAAAAGAAAAAAACACACTACATATATTTCATTGGAATGAATGCTTAACCTATATCGGGTAATGAATTTGTTTCGCCTTCACAAACATGTTCCCAAAGAATATCGGACCATTTAAGTAAAAGCATGGCACATGCAAGAAAACTTCGTCCACATATTAACTCGGTTATTATTGTCCATTGATCTGTTTCAATTGAATAACATTCAACACTTTCATGATATTTACCTGGTTGTTCATCTTGACCACCACATACATAGATTTTTTCATTAACAACAGCTGCACCTGGTCGATAACGATGTTCACGCATAGGTGCTATAAATTGCCATTGATTTATTGTTGGATCATAAACTTCAGCTAAATTTGTATTTTCTGTATTCGATTGTAATCCACCACAAACATAAATTTTACGTTTAAGTACAACAGCTGCTGAACCTGAACGTGCAATACGCATTGGAGCAACATCATTACTCCATTCTAATTTTCGTGGATCAAATCTCATGACTAGATCAACCGCATCGCCTTCTTCAAGTACGGCTCCACCTAAATAAATATAAATTAACATATAATATTTTTGTTTTTCATTTGATTTCTTTTGTACCGGTTATATACAAATATCCATTTAGAGAACAACAAGCTGGACTTGTCATACCAATTTGCATTGAAGCAATCTAAATAATTATTTAACTAGAATAAAATTTCGATTTTTAAATACATACTAAAGTCCATTTATTATCATCAATTGAATATCTTTCAATAGTATTCAAACGAATTTCTCCATTTGTTCCACCACAAGCATATATATAACCATCAATTAATGCTAAACCTAATTCAGATCGTGGTGTTAACATATCTGACAATTGTATCCATGTATCAAGTTTTTGTTCATATTTCCACACTTCTGAACTTGGCCTTCCTATATCAATCAAAATTATTTTTCTTTTTTTTTTGAATTAAACTTTTCGAAAATCAAACAAAACTAAACATACCATTCGGATAATCACCACCACATAAATAAAGAGTTGAAGCTCCTAATAAAAATTTTAATGAATTACGAAATAAAATAAAACAAAAACAAAAGTAACCTGATGCAACAATAGCATGTTTTGATACAGCATATGGTAAACAACAAAGTTTTTTCCATTCATCTCTAATACAACAAAAAAACATAACAACGCTATAATTTTATTTCTATAGAAACAAGATTATTTTATTATAAAACAAATTTTTTCGTTGGCATGACATAATCGTCATTGCCATAATTGGTCTTCTTTTCTAATAAGTTATATTTATTAAACAGAGTATGATTAAATATGAAGATTTATTTTTCATTATATAAACATTGCATACCTTTCTGGATTATATATTTCAACACCACGTACAACAACTCGTTCATCTTCTCCGCCCAAAAAAACTAATGTTTCAGTTAATTCTACAATGCCAAGAAAACATATTTTTTCAAAAATTATAAACATACTTCAATGAAATAAAAACATCTACCTGAGCATGTACGCGGTTTTAGCCGAGAATTTGTTGTTGACATTTCAGAACGCCTATCAACGAGTAAATGGAATTGTAATGCTTCATGAAGTAATTCACGACATATTACATCTTCTTGTACTGCTTTACAGCTTGCAACTCTATCCATTAATACATACTAAATAAAAATAAAGTAATCTCATCAATGAAATATGGGTGTATTAATGTTTTTCTTTATATTTCATACAGGGCTAACAAATGCCAATCGAATATGTTGAAGTATCTGAAAAGAATAATATTTCTTTTTCTCATTAGTCATGTTATTTTTTTTCTGTTATAACTTTACCAAATGAAAGTCTGCTTTGCGTTGTTCAGATGCGTGATTTAGCCAACGTAAGCATGCTTCCAAGACGTCATCTTCACTTGATACTCGAAGATCATCTTCTTCTAAAAATTTGTTTTGTTTTTCAATTCAAATCAATGTTCATTTAATCAAAAAGGAAAAAAGAATGAAAATTGATGTAAAAGACTTATGACTATCGAAGGATGTTCAGTCTAATTTTTGAATGTGAATATTCAAAGATTGTCATAAGACGACAAGAGACAAATTACTCTTTAAATAATTTTCTTTCTAAAATACCAATGAGATATCGCTTCAACTACCAAGTGTACATATCCAATTTTAGGACACCATTCGATTTTATATGGTAGCTACGGGTAGGTCTCAGTGGGCTTAAAAGGATTCGGATCTATGATATAATGATAAGCACGATTGATAGTCTTGCAAGTTTCAAAAAAAGTAAACATGTCTATCTCGAGATATTCAGTATTCAAAAACATCAGCGGTTTACAATAGAACCATAATTGAGTCTATTTCAAAATTGATTGTATCGAAAATGACATGCTCGTTCTTGCTGAAACTATCAAACATCCCTATAGGCAAAATTTCAGATCGAAATTGTTTGTTTGAAATTTCTGAACTGTCAACCTATTGCAGAATACCATGAGAAAAATAGTAACAAAGAGTTTCGCCCTGAAATTATACCCAACAATAACTTTTATGGTATCTTGAAAGTTGCATGACAAACGGCTGTTCTTCTTCTAAGATAACACGTCTGCAACAAACGTTGTTTTGACATAAGAACTCTAAAAATAGTTCAAATTATAGGCACCTGATATCTTAAGAAGAAATTATTCGTTTTAGCTGAAACTTTTATAATACTATAAGTACTATAAGAGCTATCCTGTGGAAAATTTCAGGGCGAAACTCTTTGTTGCTGTTTTTCTCGTGGTATTCTACAATAGACTAAAAGTTCAGTAAAGTGAATGTAACTCGAGACGAAAGGGCTAACGACATGAATCCTTTCAGAATTTATATGTTCCTTCATAAGAAGTGAAGAAAAATTGGTCGTAGAAAATTCTTGCAACTAAATGTCGTGATAGATAGTCTTAGTGAACAATACTATAATAGTTTTATAAATGTAATTAAAAATTTTGATAGTTTGTCATATTTTCTGTTGCTAAATAGAAAAGATAATATTACTAATTCTTTCATTTTTGTCTTAGTTTGCGTGTGATCTATGTTAGTGTTCGTATTATGCTAAAAATAATGAATGTATTATTAGTTGAAATTTTTTCTTTCGACATTTTCTTTAGCACACCATTCATGATTTCTTGACAGTGTGAGCAAATGTTTGGGATCTCTGATTTAGTAGAACTAATCATGAAGTGTGTATTTTAAAAAACTTTATTTTATAACTTCGATCATTTAACCAACAAACATGACATTTCTTATGAATCTGAGTTATTGATAAAACTTCATGTTTGGATGCTGCTAGTTCGATGTACTTATCAATAATATCTTATATTATGTACTTAAAACTTTCATATTGGAACCAAATCATAAAAGTGATGATTATAAATTCTGAATCAATTACAAATATCTTTTTATCGATCTCTAACTATTCAATGTCATTAATTATCTTACTTATAAATTCTATAATTTTTTGTGTCGAAACATGAAGCCATTCATCTTGTTGAGCAACCTTGAAATAGATAAATAAACGAATAAAATTCTTTCATAAAAAAAACAAAATCAATTCATACAAACATACTTGTGAAAATTTCTTTAAAACAAATCGTTTTGCTTTTTTAGTTAATTCTTGTGTTCCATGCAATTCAGCAAAACAATTTATACCAATTGCATTTGTTTCATCAAGAAAACGTTCAAAAAATGAACTACATGCATCACGAACAGGTTGCATCATGAGTAAATTAGCAGCAGAAAGTAATGATTGTACATTATTTTCACAGATCGTTATTTCCGCTATGAGCAAAAAAAACAAAATAAACAAATAGAACTTTTATTTTAATTTTTACAAGTATATGCATATTCAATAAGTTCAGACATAGCATCAGGATCAATGCCATTGAGAGTAACTGTTGGTTGTGATGCTTCAGACATTTCTGATGTAGTAAACATGGCACGAAAATATGGACTAGCTGCAGAAAGCACATTCTAAAATTATAAATTAGTATAAAGATTTATTTCTAAAACATTGTTAACAAATTCGAATAAATGATATGAAAATGATTTAATCTAATTCAAAATGACCATGCAGGATCCAAATTAAATATATTAGACTTTTTGGTTGCAAAAAAAGTAAGCTGACTTAAAATTTTTATAAAGATTTTCTATATTTTTCACGAAATGACATGACTAATGTTTTATACAGCTGGAAATCGAGAAGACGACACTTCTTGAAAACTCGGGTTGATCTTCATAGAGCTTTTGATTCTTGTATCATGTACTAGCTGATTGTATTCAAAATAATAAATGTTCGTCCTTCCGGAGTTTTAAATTGCTTCTCCAGAGCAGAGCTGGGCAAGTACGAGTACTTTGCCTAGCTCTGCTCTGGAGGATAAAATCTGGATAAAAAACATTAGAAGTGACATTTTTATTAAGCATTTTGGAGGTCGACCTTGGTCGAAGTATACTCAAATCGTATAAAATTTTAAGAATGTACTGGAACTCTCATGGAGAAGCGATACAAAAACTTTTAGATTAATATCATGATGTTTTTGGTAGATATTGAACAAATAAAGCTCAAAAATAGTTCATTTGTCAACCTAAACTCACAATGGGCCCTCATTATACATATATTTATTTATATCATTTTTATTGCAAGAAGCATGTTAAACTGTAGTAGTTGACTGAGTCCTTGGTTTTTAGATTCTTAATTTTTATACAAAGCAAAAGAATGGCAAGCTAAATACCTGGAAGTACTATTAAAAAATCATTAACTATTCAAAAAAGTGCTTTTTTTATATACGAATAAAAAATCTTAACTAAAAAGAACCGTGCTCTACTAAGAATTGCAGCCTGAAAAGCAAAAGAAAACGTAATTGACTACAATAAAGCTCCTTGAAGAATTATGGACTATGCAATCAAAAATACATCAGCACAAGAAAAAAAAGAAAGACGTTTTACTTTTTCTCGAAACGGCAATATGCTAAATTAAAAATCTTACTATTTGTGAAGAATCCGATCTCAATCTATCTTCCTATGCACTAATTTTCGTTTCAATAATTCTGAAAAAAGCAACACATATAATCTGTCTATAAATCATAAAACATACCATAGAAGACTATTTCTTGAAGGGCAGACTCAGAAGTACGTTAGATCATCTTAAAAATCGATTTATTACTTCTTATGAAGTATTCTTCCGTAATGAGAATTATTTTTTCATATGGTGGATAACGATCCGAAGTGGCGTTCTCTAATATGTCATACGAAGTCCTATTTTTTTTTATATCGGAAGTGTTGCCGAATAAAAAGCCAGCTAATGTATTTTACAGATTTACTCTTAATGCTCTATCCGGTCGTAGATATAAAAGACTTGTCAAGAGAATTTTCTTTTATGTATTTAACATTAAAAAAAATAATTCTATTCATTATTAAGGTATTGCATGAACCTCGATTAAGGTATCTAGGAACCGGATAATAACTCTGAAAATAAACCAAACGAGTTCAATCTTAAAGATGTTTTAGTACAGAAACAAAGAAAATCATGATAGAAAATAATGCATAATTTTCACTTTTATCATACTTAAAAGGTTTTAGTACGGATGTACAAGCCTAGAATTCTCGAAGGATACTCCAAAAAATCTTTACTCACAATCATTTATCAAAATACTAAAAAAAAACTGAAAGCATTTTATTGTTGAGATATTTATTCAATATTATTAAACTACTGTATCAGTGTAAAATATAACTCATCGTATATGCTGAATTCTATAGGATTTACTGACGCTGAATTTTAGTTTTTTATGGGTTATAAGATCATATACTGTCGTTATAATTACTTTTATTCCATTAAAAAAATATCTTGTTCAGTCAGAATGACACAGATCCGACACACAGATCGATCCATTCTTTCTCATTCTGAATATGATATTTATTTTAATTGAAAAAATAATCATCAAATGATTGTTATAGACATGCTTAAAGTGTTTTAGACGCTCTATCAATTTATATATGATTAATTTAATTTATATTCACAATGAACTATATCCAGGTGTCTTGTGTTCCTTTGAGCTGATATTTTGCTTATAAATAGGCTTTGATGAACTATGAAAAGCTTCCAAAGCGTTTATTTCCATTAGTGTTCTCTGACGAGCTTTGAATTGTTCGAGTATTTTCCATTTTGTCGATACTCTCACATACATGTAAAATATTCAAAGCAATTCAAAAGTTCACAACGAATACTCATGAGTAAAAGCTCAGCTCAAAAATGACGAAAGCATGTAGAAATTTCTCCTTGCCAGTAACAAAGGTATACATCAAGAGATGCGGTGGCGAATACAAGTTCAGAGTAGTTGTATTTTCAAGTTTTCTTCTCGATGGTAATAACTAGTAAGAATCTGAAAAAAGCATTTGTGTAGTTTAAAAGATTGTCAATTCAGATTGGTAGGTCCGAAGACTTCTGTAAAAATGCTTGGATAAGGGTCTTACAGAAAACCAAGATTGCTGAAACCAGCTCTCTGACTTCTATTCGAAATTTGAAAGAACACTTTATTTGATGGAGCAATATGAAACGTCTTCAATCTCTCTTCATCGAACCGTATTCAATTTACAGAACGTCCGTAAAGCTTAAAGCATCATCAAAATATTGAAATTTTCAATAAAAAGAAGGGAAAAATACTTCTTAGATCTTCTATAAATTGAAGAAAAATCAGAAATGTCTAATTATGCTCAGAATTGTTTGCTTTATCAAATTAAATTTTTTTCCAAAAGCTTCGAAATCAAGATACAAAACTAGTTGTGAAAGTCTTCGTTTTATGCAAGTCTTTGAATTTATCAATTCCTCTAGAGAATATTCTTAGAATACTACAAGTATGACAAAACTAAAAATTACGTTTAATTTTCTATTCTTTATTTTTATGGTCTCTATACGAATAGATCATAAAAAATTCAAATATGTCGATTTCATTGAAATTCATTACTCAATCATTCCACAAGTTTTCTACAGCAATTAAAACAAAAAAAAATGCTTGGTTTTTTTTTTCTTCTTTCTCTTACTTTATGGCAAGGATATTCATGTTGATCAACAATAATAGTTATATCACATAATTGTCTACTTAAACGAAGATCATTAAGAATTTCCAAAAGTGAATCTGAATGACTATGTTCATAATGTGCAAAAACAGCACCTGGATTATTTGAATTATTATTTATATCGGAAGCTGGTGTAATAGGAGTTGTGATGATAGGATAATGTGTAGCCATTTTTGAACGAGCAGCATTATTAAATCGTTTTGCTGTGTGATGTCCACGAGTAAATGGTGTCGTAGATGATGATGAAAACATAATTTTACATAGATGAATGCTTATCTAGAAAGAAAAAAAAAAGAGGAGAAAATTCAATGATATAAATTTTTAATATTTTTGACAAATATCATAAAGTTTTTTAATTAATTCTCTATCTTTCATAAAATGATCATCTTCTATTCTACAATTACGAAAATATTTTCCTGTTATATTTGCAACATCCTTCGATATAGCTAAATAAACAGGTGTTTGTGCACTTTGTTCAGGTGTTTCATGACCACCAAAACCCATTGAATTACTTAATTTTGTATTTGAATCACCTGGATGACAAACATTAACTGTTATACCATCATGAAAAAATTTTTCAGCATATGCTAATGTTAACATTCTATTGGCTTGTTTAGCTTGTCGATAAGCATCATCAGTTGTATATCGTCGTTTTTTAAATTCAAGATCATTTATATCAAGACCACCAGCCCAATAACTTGCAACATTAACAATACGTGCATTAGGTGAACATTTTTTAAGATTATTTTCAAATGCATTTATCATCCAAACATAACCTAATACATTGGTTGCAAATTGTACTTCAATACCATCTTTAGTTATTTCACGTTTTTGTGGTCCTGTTGCATGATTATTAATTAATACATCAATTGGTTGATCTTTTAATTGAGATGCAAAATTTTCAATTGATTCTTTTAATGAAAAATCTACAACATAACCTTGAATTGAATTATTATTTGTTATGGATTTAATTTCATCAACAGTTGAATATAATTCTTTTTCATTTCGTCCAGCTAATATAATTTGATTATTAAGATCTTTTGCTAAAATTTTACATATAGCTTTTCCAATACCACCATAAGCACCCGTAACAATAATTGTCTTGTTCACCATATATGATAGAACAAAATGAATATAGTAATAATAATAGGAGAGATTCAATACTCAATCAATGAAAGATAGATGTCAGTTTAAAAAAATTTTTATTGGTTTAAAAAAGAAACATATTATTTGTTTATTTATACTGTCCTTGTATTGAGAAAAAGTTTTTTTTTTTGACTTAATTGATTATTCGTCAATCAGACTCACAAACGACTTATTATCAAACACGTTTATCATGAAATTTAAACATACATCTTTAATATTAATATGTATTATGATGAAAAGATTTCGATATCGATTTGATCATATTATCTATCGATAGTTGTGAAAAAACAAACAGTGAGAAAATAAGAAAAGAAAAGAAAATAGTTTTCTTGTCTTAAATAAATTTTTTATTGTCAAATTCCTTTGGTCTATTTTTTTTGTTTCGTTTTTCTGTCTTCCCCATATGTAAGTTAAAATGAAGAGTAATGGTAATTCTACAACATTTACTGTTCATGATCGTCTTGGAGCAGCTATTGCACCAAATACAAATTCAAATGTATCAATAAATCCAACACCAACACCACCACCACAACCAACAACAACAACTTGTTCAATTAATTTATCAACATCAAATTGTCAACAAATGATAGCAACAAATACAAATTTAATGCCAGCTGGAAGTTTATCATCAGCAACAGCAGCTTCATGTACAGTAGCAACATCAACAGGAACAAATCAACATCAAGATTTAGTTAATTTATTTGAATGTCCAGTATGTTTTGATTATGCATTACCACCTATACTTCAATGTCAATCAGGACATATTGTTTGTTCACAATGTCGACAAAAACTTTCATCATGTCCAACATGTCGTGGTCCATTAGGCAATATAAGAAATTTGGGTATGGAAAAAGTTGCTGATACTATTTTATTTCCTTGTAAATATCAAACAAATGGATGTTTATTGAGTTTAACTCATAAACATAAATTAGAACACGAAGATTGTTGTGATTTTCGTCCGGTAAATACTTTATTTATTATTATTATTCATAGGTTTTTGATTAATTTAATTTCTTTTTTTTTTCAAAGTATATGTGTCCATGTCCAGGTGCATCATGTAAATGGCAAGGTAGTCTTGAAAATGTTATGCAACATCTTTGGCTTGCACATAAATCAATCACAACTTTACAAGGAGAAGATATTGTTTTTTTAGCTACCGATATTACTTTACCTGGAGCTGTTGATTGGGTAAATTAAATAATAAGATTTAATCTTTTCTGTTTTTTTTCTTTTTTATGAATAAATTTTGAAAATTAAGAATCATGACTAGAGATGTGCGAGACCAAGACTTAAATAAAAAATTATTTTAGATTTGGTCTAAATGAATTTGCAAATAGTTTTCGCTAGACCTGAGCCAAAAAAAAAATACTTGATTTCACACATCTCAATCATGAACCTTCAAATATACAAAAAAAAGGGTAATTTTTCAGAATACCATGAATTTTTTTAATTAGGCATCAAACTCAGTCAAGAAAGTTAATTTGATGATTCTTCACATGTAGTACTATTAGAAGAAAGGAACCCACGAATATTGATAAACTCCATGACGTAAAGAAAGATCAAAGAGAAACCACAGTACGAGAAGTTAGTGCAGAAAGAAGTGTAATTTGGATAATTGAAGAAAGGCGTTCTCAGGTAGTCGAACACGCATGTACGTACTTTGGAGCCCAACCAAACGGTACTTGGAAACTCTCGATGAAGTTCTCTAATCGAAACAGACTAGTTCTCTCAAAGATACGAAATACTTTTTTTTTTCTATCTTTTAAGTTCAGTCATTATCCTATCCTACACACTTCTCATATGACTAGAGTCCACTGAGTCCGAAACCAACACGACAAGCTCTAATGTATTGTCAGTTTTATTTTGTGAAACAAGAAATACGCAAAACTATAAACGATTTTCACATAACAGTAAGACTTTAAGACGAATTAATAAATTTATACAAATTAAAACCATTTGATGTATGGCAAACATCACTTTAGATTTGCTAACAAACTTCTGTTTTACCTTGCAGACTTTTTCAGAAATAATCTTTTCGCATTCCGATCAGAAAAGTATTACAATCGTTTTTTTTATATCTCGACTTAATGAGTGTTTTTCCATAATTTTTATTTCATGAATGAAATATTCTCAGTCTTTACAACATTGAACAAAAGATAGCCCAAGCCTTCCGAAATTAAAGAAAAACTTAATTTACAAACTTCTATTATATTGCTACCTACTAGATTGATGATTTGTTTCATTTGTTGATCAGATGGCGTTTATCTTCATTGATGATTATCAAAAAGCTTTTCACATCAGTTAGCAATAAAATCACTCTAAACGTGATTATTTAGATCTAGAAAAAAAACAAACATTGCAATCAAGATCTTAAAAACTAATCTTCGACTTTGTGTATCTTATGCATAGATCATATCATTTCCTTTATGTGTATCTCGTAATCTTATTTCCTATCTTTCATCTCTTATTATTATTTCATACTTAACATATTCCATAGTCGAAATTAATTAAGATCCGCAAGATTTTTCATTCCTTATGAATAATAGGAATCAACATCTTTATTGATATGAATAAAGGTTACAAATAATTTGTTCGTTTTATTTAGGTTATGATGCAATCATGTTTTGGACATCATTTTATGCTTGTATTAGAAAAACAAGATCAACAATTTTTTGCTATTGTACAATTAATTGGTACACGACAACAAGCAGAAAAATTTGTTTATCGTTTAGAATTAAATGGTAATAAACGACGATTAACATGGGAAAGTACACCAAAATCTATTCATGAAGGTATACAACAAGCAATTCTTATTAGTGATTGTCTTGTATTTGATGGAGCAACGGCATTATTATTTAGTGAAAATGGCAATTTAGCTATTAATGTAACTGTGTCTCTCGGTTAATTTGCTCTTCGTTATAAATATGATTGTATCTACATGCATTTTTTTTGTCGTTGTTCGAATTTTACTATGCTTCTTCGTTCTTTTCTTTGTTTTTTCTTTGTTTTTTGTTTTCTAACCAAGAATACTTTTTTTTTTCTTTTGGTTGATAAATATTATTTTTTGTTTATTTCATACATCAACATATAAGATGCAAAGGATATTTATTCTGTTTTTATTTTCTTAATCGTTGGTAGATGATTAAGTTCTTTTCTTTCCTGCTATGTGAATTCATATTTCAAGGATTGGATATGTTGATAAGTGGCAATAGATTCAATTTATTTCAGTTAGTTATTAATTTCAACCTATAATAATCTTATCTTCATATATGTGACATTGATGTATTATCAAGTAAAATGATGTTATAAAGGACCAGCTTTCATCATTCAAGACAAGATATTGATAGACATGGAAGTGCTTCGATTGAAACTCGATATGTCCTTAATAGTAGTGTTCGAGTTTGTTCCCTTTACGTTTGTTTTTAAATAACTGTAATTAATATTCAATTATTGGCTTAAGGGTATGTTCCCCTTTTTTTGGAATTTCTGGAGAATGGTTTATCAAAAAATTTTAAAATTTTCAGAACAGAACTAAAAAATTTTTCAAAAAATACATGAGAAACTGTTTGGAATATGTTTCTTTTTATTTTTTGTCCTTCAAGTATAAAAACTAAAGTATCGAAGGTACCATCAAAAAAAGGACATGTTTTTCTTTAAAATAAACTTGTTTTTGTAGGAGCTACTAAAAATCAGTAGAACAATAAAAAAAAGTACACATCAAAAGTAGAGTATAGTATAGGTGAAAAAAGTTTCATCTCAATTAAATCTATTAAACTGGAGTATTTCTGAAGTTTGTTTTCATGAAAAAGTTGGTTTGACAAAAACACAAAATAATCTGCAGTTTTCACTAATTTAATAGATAGATATTACTTCAGACTATACAATTGTCATAAAAAAAATTAAAAAATGGAAAGAATAGTCTTAATTTTTCTATCAATATATGGTAAGTACATGCGGGTGTATAGAAGACCTATCAACCTACCCTTTAGTACTTGATCTTCATCTTTTACATGCTATGAACTTGTTATCAGGCATAGAAAAGATGTGAAAATAAAACATACTGATAAGTAATCATATTTTTTTCGTGAAATAAATAACAAATGATCACTTAGTTAAATTCAATAAATAACTCTCTGTTAATTTTATAAGTTAGACTTGATTATTGAAAAAAAACAAATACAAATTGTTGTCTATCTATTAAATATGAAACTCAAATGTTCCTTCTTTATTGTAAAAACTTGATTTCAGTGATTAACTATCGCAAACAAAACTACAAGGTGTTGCAGAAATTCAAACGAAAATAAAAAAAACAAATGTAAATATCTTCTCAGCAACTAAAGACATTTAGACATTATTTTTTACAGTTTGATCATATATTCATTAAAGTTTTATTCAATATATTTCAGATAAAGTGTCCGTGTCTACAGAAATCAAAATTAATATAGTTTTATTCGTAGGCAAATCTGAATCAGCTATCATTGTAAAACGAAACCTATGAAAATTCATGCAGTTTTACAATCTCTATAAAAAAAAGAAGCTGTCACAGTAGTAGCAGTAGTGTAATCATAGACATCTCTGTAACACTAACTCATATAATTTGAGTATGAGTAAAACTATTTTAATTTTGATCTTTTTTTCAGGTGCACGCATTTTATCTGATATATATTGAATAAAACTTTAATAAATACGTGATTAAAGTATATAAAACATATTTAAATCGGTTGAATTGATCGGAAACTATTTAAGTTTTTCTTATGCATGCGAACTTTTCGAACACTTTGTAATATAATAAATTTTATGCGTCATTTTTCTTTAAGATCTAATGATGAAAAAAGTCTTTTGTCGATGTTCATGTTTTTTTAACGATAATATCTATTTAAAACAAGTTGGTGCTCATGTACATTATATAAATGATGAACAATTTCGAGAAGATTATAAACATGTAAGTAATATATATTTTTAATTTCTATTATGACTAATTGAAATTCTTCTAGCTTATATCACCTGATAATAGTATTGAACAATTATTAAGTTTGGTATATCAAGAAATTGATCGTCGACAAAATCTTGATACTGAAGCACGTAAACGTAAAGATCAAATTAATAGAGAATATCAACCATTATATCCTGAACTTTACAAATTTCAAGTAGAGATATTTTTAAAATTGAATTTTATTTCTTATTTTAAGATTTTTTTTTTTTCTAGCCAAAATTTTTATCTGAAAAATTTAAAGAATTATGTTCACAATCAAAATCTTCGTATGAATATCTTCTAAAATTGGGTAGTAAGTAAATTGAATTAATACATTATGTATTTTGATTTGACTTATTTATTTAATTATAGATGGTATTTATTCAATGCCTGTATTTACAACAGAATTTTGTACACAATTTCTTGCAGAATTAAAACATTTTGAAGCATCACCAATGCCAAAAGGAAGACCAAATACTATGAATAATTATGGGGTATAATATTTTAAACAATATTATATATAAATATTCTATCAATCTGTTATTTTAGATTCTTTTAGATGAATTAGGATTTACAAGTTTTATTGATGAATTACGTAATCAATATTTAAATCCTCTTGTGCAAACATTATTCGGTGATGCATATGTAGGCAGTACAGGACTTGATTCTCATAGAGCATTTGTTGTTTCATATAAAATTGATCAAGATGTTGATCTTGGTTATCATTATGATAACTCAGAAATTACACTTAATGTATCACTTGGTAAATGAATGAATTTCTTTTTTGATAAAATAAACTTTCATTTATTAAATTTATTTTAAAGGAGATCAATTCGAAGGTGGTGATCTATATTTTGGTACTATGGCTAAACCTCATCGTACTGCATTTTCAAATTTTACATGTAAGAAAAAAGTAAAGATACATTTAGCTTTTTTAAGGAAATCCGTAAAGAATGATTATAGTTTTTAAAATGTTGTTCTGTTCTTTTGTTTTTAGTTGTCGAACACAAGCCTACTATTGGAGTTCTACATCGTGGTCAACATCTTCATGGTACTGAGTCAATAAAATCTGGTGAAAGATATAATCTTATTATATGGATGCGTTCTTCTTCAATACGTAATCAATTTTGTCCTATGTGTTGGAAAAAGCCTGAATGTCTGATACCTGTTGATTCAGGCAACTATGGTGATGGAATGATAAAATCAATAGAAAGCAACTAGTATGAAATTGATCTTACTAAATTGAACATACCCATATGTTAAGCAAAAAAAAGAGGAAGAAAGAAAATGGATCCTCTAATGTTGCATTTGACAAATGGTATATTGATTCAATGTGACATATTGTCAAGATTAATTTTCTTCTTCTCCTTTTTTTTCTTCTTGTCTTGATCAAGTCAACGACATGACATTCCGTTTTTTTTTCTTTTTTTTATCGATATACATTTAACTGGAGATTCGTTTGATGTATATATGTGAAAAAATTTTATCGATAATGATATTGAAATTGAGCTTGCTGTGTCATTGAAATCTGAGATGGCATCATTTTCAATTGACGCAATCATACTAGCGTATGTAATCGATCTCTTTCCGCTTGCATGTCTGCCAGAAAAAAAAAGAAATATCTTTCTGATTACCTTTAACACCTCACTTTACTCTATATCACACAATCTTTCTATGATACATACTTAGAGATAATTACTAAGAATGAAATTAAACAATAACCAGACATAGTCATAAGCTTTCATCTTGTTTCGTTCTTTCTTTCTTTTTTTTTCTTTGTTTACTAAAATTGATTTTCTTTATGGGCTATTAAACGAAATACATACACAACAGACAGACAAAAAAAAAGAAAAATGTTATTGTTTACAATATAAAACGAGTGTGAAACGATTGTACGTGATGGGATGTTTATTCATTAAATAAACATCTAACAAGAACACCAAAGAAAGAAGAAGAACAAGGAAAAGAGAATAGAATATCTCATGTAATTACTTCGTTTGTTTTTTGATCTTTATAACCTATCAAGACAATGACTATTAATGAGCATTTCACGAGTTAAACGCCAACATTGTTTAGCAGCATTATCAAGTGATTGTATTGATTTGCCTTTAAATAAATCAACATTTGGTAAAAAATAATGTGGACATTTTCGACATTGTAAACATGATATTAATTGTAATAATATACCATTAAGACGATCACCTAATGTTATATCATCACACCATTCATGTTCATTTGGATGTTTTTCACATTCATATAAAACTAAAGATTTTAATACATAATTTGTTATTGATGTTGAATCAAAATTACGATCACGTAATGTTTTTAATATTGAAAGACATTTACGTCTTGTACCATCTTGTAAAAGACGATCTTCAGCTTCAGTAAATGACATAATCCATGCATCACCTTCAGAATTTGCTTGTTTATCTTTCATATAAATTGATTCTTTTGATAATATATTAAAACCTTCATTTTTAACATCATTTATTTGATTTGGATTTGGCCAAATAGAAAATTGTGTTGGAGAAAATGGCCAATGTGCAGCTGAACGTGGCCATAAACCAGCACAACGAAATGCTGGTACAATATGTACAATATATTTTTCACGTATACGAATACGTACTTCAGATGTATCAGTTAATAATTTAACATAATCACGACAAGCACATTTTTCACATGCTTGAGCAACAAGTGCTTGAAAACGTGAACGAATTTTACGTGCTGATAAATAACCACTAGCTGTTATAAATTCAACCCAAAGTGACATTGAACGTTTACGACCATCAGATAATTTAAGTACAGCACAACCTGGTATTGTACCATCATCAACAAAATTAAATACACCCATTTGATTTAAATAAAGAACAACCTAAATATACCGAAAAATGTTGTTTGTCTAAGAATATCAATCATTTATTATTTTAATAATGATTGATCTTTTTATGCATCATTAATATCTAAATAAGCCATAGTAGTGGTGACGCTAGGGGGATGATTGAACTGCCTATAGAAAAGTGATGTTCGTATGTTGTAAGCAAAGAATGTATCTTATTTTCAGTTTCGAATAGGAATTGACAAAGGGAACTTTTCCACATGTCAAATTACTTTTCGACCGAGATGATGTTCATTTGATGAGTAATAGAAAAGTCTATAATAATTTGGTTGTGTGAGTCGTCATTCTTGAGATATCGAAATGGCTCTAGATTTTTCATTTCCTTCCGATCACATGAAAAATCGAATTTTGACTTCAAACTTTCTATGAACGAAATTGTTAATGAGATTAGTTTATCAGTCAAAGTTGTAACTTTTATCTCATATTCTAAGATATTCGATATACGAAATCCTCTCATGTATAAAAGCAAATTTTGTTCATATATTCATAGACTAGAAAACCTAAAACTTCTCGAAGGAACTAGTCTTATTATGAATTTTGTGCGTGCAAAGTTTGCAGTTAAAAGTCAGTTTTCCATGTGGCTTGAATTAAACGGAGAGTTCAGTAAAAGTCAAATATCTCAAGAATGAAGGTCTATGCAACTAAATAATTCTAGGTTTTTCTATTACTTTCATCAATGTTCAATGTGGATATGAAGCATGACAAAAAAAAACAATGCAAAATTCAATATATAACTATTTTCTTTTTTTGAACATAAAATGATGATTCTTACCTCGAATTCTGTTTGTGATACAGCTGTAAAACCTTCAAAACGACCATTAAGTTCATTAAGTGATGAAATAAATCTTGGTTCTTGTGCTTCAACTTCACGTAATACTTCAGTAACAACTTTTGATACTTCTCTTACAGCTTTATAAATTGAATTTTTTCTTGGAATTACTTTTTCCACAACATATTTATTAAGTTGAAGAGCAAAATTATTTGATGGACACAACATAATTAGAATTTTCTTTTTAAATTTTTTTGTTCACTACTTCAATCATCGTTGATATAGTTAGGTAGAAAAGACATATCTGCTTCATCTTTCTAATTATTCTTCTTTCACTCTTTCTCTTCCTCTCTCTCACAGATACTCCGTTTGCTTTTCTCCCAAATGACCAATCAGATAACTTGTCGTTTCTACCAATGGAAAAACTCCGTACAAATGTCATCAACAAAAATAGAATCAATTCTTTTCTCATTATAGACGTTAAAGAATACTATATAATCAATTCGTTCGAAAAAAAAAAAAAAATTTTTTTGTGTAAGTCATGCAATAACAACGAGTTTATTGCATGTTTTATTTTGACTGTTCCATTTAAAAATTACCATATTGATCTCATCATTCAGTCATTGTCGAGACAAAAAGATAAGATTTTTTTTTGTCTCATCCATCAACATATTAATAATAATAACAACAAGAAAAAATACATCTCCCAAATGTATTATCATTCTTCAAGAATTATTACATGCAACAGAATCATTGAAACTAAAAGAGAGAGAGAGAGAACAAAAAATGACATCTCGTACTGTTGAGAAATCGTTCGTGCAGTACATAAAATACAAACAGAAAATAATTAGAAACATACATATATTTTGAAAGAACAAAAATTGTGCAGATTTAATAATACGAAAGTTATTCTTTATGAAAAAAAAACGGTTAAGTAAATATAGACTAGTTATCACCCATTTCTCAAAATCACTCCTCGTCCCCCGAGAACTCAGTCTATTTTAGCAAACATCCTTCAATCAGCGTTCTGAACCATTGATTCTCTTCCTCCGAGTAATCTCGGGATCTAATTGCTGATAGAGATTAAATTAAATTTGTTGATTTTCTTCTGATTATAAATAAAATTTCCAGTCAAGGTCAAATAGTAAAAAATCTTGTTGATTCCGAAGACATTGATTGATGATGATTATATTGCCTACTAGAATAGTTATAGATAAACATACATAGAAAAGATCATCTGTAAAAGTAAAAGAAAACTTTTCCCTATTAAATCCAAGAATTGTTACAAGAAAAAAAATGAAGGTGTAATCTATATTGACGTATATTTTTCATTCAATCAGCTGAAATAATCGTTCTCTCTTCTCACTATATATATAGTCTATTCAGTAGAGAGATTATATCAGTATACTTATACACTTCACTTGATTGACACGATCGAGTAGACGACCAAAAATATGTGATAGGCTAAAATAGACAATAGAATGAACTAGTACTAGTTTTGCTTGCTTGCTAAATGAACCGCATATTGACACGAACAAATGACTTCAGGGTGTCGAATATATAAAATGAAATGTTTCACAGATAAGAAATTGAATAAAAAAAAAAGACTGAAGACATGAAAATTAGCTGATATATTTCTGATTAGATAAAGAGAAATATATTAAGACATGATTTCTATTTTATAAAAAGGAAAAAAAAACGAGATTTATCAAGGATAAAATAATTCTACTAGAGATGTATGATCTTCATCAATTATCTTTTTTTTTCTCTTGACATCATTGAAACTAATCGCAATGACAAGTCATGGAAAATTGACATGAATCTGCTCATATGTACAACAAACTATAGACGACAGAATTCTGTCTCTTACTCTTTGTGTTCACATTATATTGTCTGAATTCATTAATGAATAGAATATAATTATGTTTGACAGTACTGTTAATTGTAAAATCAAAATTCTGCTTGAAACAAGAAGATTCATAAACTAATTTATGTAAACTAGTATATCGTGATATGAGTATCAAATTAAAAATTAAAAAAATATTTATCAGATCAAGAAGTAAACTAATGAAATAAGACTACAAATAATGTCTTGTATAATTTCAAAGAATATTTCTAGCAAATTCAAATAGATGATCGTATTAATTCGATTTGCTTGCACTGAAGAAATGCAAAATATTTTTCTTAATAACAAGAAAAATAGTTAGAGTTCAACAAGCTCACTGTGTGATTAGAATAGATTTTTTCGGGACAAACGAAATTCGAAACTGTTCCATATGACTCTAGATTAGAGTGTATAAAACTAAGGTTTGTTGGTTCCTATGTCGATATTTCGTGTAGATCAAAACGAATTCATCGATGTTTAAGTGTAGTAGTTTTTGTTGTTGATTTTCTTACAAATAAAGATTTAGTAAATCGTGAATGATAGAAACTGAATGATTTTATAAATACAAAATGAATTCGAAAAAGTCGAAGATAGTTTATAGTATTTTTATTGTATTCAAAAATAAGACTTATCCTATAACTAACTAAATACGTTGACCTCGAATATCATAGTTCGTATTTATAGTTTGTAAATATAGAAATGATGAACAAGTAAGTGTCATTCATGTTAATGGTTGCTGACGTACCTAATCTTCTTACATTGATAAACACCATCAAAGAAAATATTATCATATTCATCAGAGGTAAAAACTCAATAAGAAATAATAATAATAATAATACAAGTAGGTTATATACATGTATATATTCTAACATTGATATGAATTATTGCATTTAAACTGTGAAATGAATCCCCAAAGACAATAAAGAATACAATATGAACAGATCAAACACAACAAGCAGTAGCAGCAACAAACCCATTTGTCGATTTTAACCTAATTAAATATAGACATCTAATAGTGAAAAATTGATCGATGGTTGCACAATACAATAAAATAAAGTGAAAATAAATTAAATCGTTGTACTGAAAATATTCGAATTTTACAAACACGTGATACATATCTAAGCAATTGACCAAAATTAAATTTTGAAGGCATTCTTAAATAAAATATGAACATTATTTTTTCGAGACGTTTTGAATATTCTATAGATAAATTAAACCAAAGATCACCTAATAAAACATGCTGTAAGAAAATACGTTATTCTTTGCCATATTTTTAGGAAAATAACTCCTATACTGGCATCAAAAATACATTTCTATAAAATCGAACTAATCGAATTTTGACGCGTAATATTCATTTGTTAAAGTTAGGAATTAATTGACGCTAAAAGATGTGTATTCTTTTTATTATAATATATAGTAACTCGGAACGTCTGTTACAGAATCGTTGATTTTATTTCTAAAGTGTAAGTTCACATTTTTATGGACCCGAGCCCGGAAGGACTCGTAGCTTCCTAATACATATTGGTTTTTGTCCACGAATCGATTTTATCTTGTATAAAAGTTAATTCTTCACAATATAGCAGTATTTTTAGGTTAACTTTGAATTCATTGGTCTTCCACATTGCGTGAATCTTGCAATGAAAAACTTTTACACCACGAGAAAAGCATATTTGGAACATTTGATTAGTGATTTGAATCATTGCAAATTTAATTTGCATTGTTCTACTTAATGTTTATATGAATACATACTGTGTCGAGATCCCTAGGAAAGAAGTTGGATCCGCTTAGTATCCAGAATGAAAAAAATTCGCTGCTTAGATTCAAATGATCACACACTTGATGACATTCAATAATTGATTGTTTCGATTTTTTATTATGAATTCACACCATGTTCGTTGATGTTGTTATTTATCAATGTAACTGAATAAGATATTTCTGAATATGAAATAAAAGTTTAGAAATGCACTATTGTTGAATTAGAATGAATGTCAGCTATGTTGTTTTCTCTATTTATCAATTATTTTCCACTCCTAGTTTTTGTCTAATCAGTTTTCAGACTGGCAGTTATGTCAACCGTGAGGAAGGTATAAGAATGTGCGTGTGGTTGTGAGTATGAGATGTTCGTATAGATGAAGGTATGAGTGATGGTATGGTGATATGGCGGATGTAGTCTGCGTATTGGTTTGGTATGTGACTGAGATGGTGGTTGAATATGAATATGATTGTGGGTCTCTGAATATGAGCGTGATAATTTGAATGGGGAAGAGAAGCGCCACACTGCACTTGAGTCCGAACCTGACTCAATCCTCACTCATTATATTCTGGATAAAACTTTAATTCGTCTTGATAATTCTCTGCCGATATGATATACTTTTTTGCTTATTTAGATTCAACAACTAGGAAGCCCATTTCTCAGGGGATCTTGACGATGTTCGTACAAGAATGTGGTCATATTTAACTTTGATTTTTGAAGAAGTAATTGTTGGGTCAGATTCAGTACTCCACTCGGACTCAGTCAACAAGAATTTTTCAGACCTGGATCTGAACTCGTAGCCACGCAGGTTCGGATGCGGATCCAGCTAGACAGGCTCTTCACTGTACGCACAACAACACTCATATTCACACCTATACACGAGTCGCAACGACGGTCGTTACTTGTTCAACTTTAAGTTCACTTCGAAGAGGTTTATTCCAATGGAACTCCAAAGCACTCATATGTACATTTTCTCGACCCTATCAAACTCTGGTATTCTGCTTGTAGGTATGGATATGGTTGTTGACTTAACTCACACCCACACCTACACCTTATCCTACGATGCATTAAAAATTTATTGAACTTCAAAAAATTTCAATGGCACTTCTAATAATATATTTTTATACAATGCTTCATTGGCAATCAAAACGCTATCACTAAACAATGCATTGAAATGTATTGCAATGTTGCAGAATTTCGAAGTACTTGAACACTACTTCTGAAAAATGCATTGAATTGCGTTAAAACTACGAAAAATAATGCATTACCATTAAGTATTTGATGTTTTTCACAAAATAATGGAAAATAATAGGTGATTTTTCTATTATTTATCCATTTTCGGCTACATGGGACAGTCCTACTCGTCAAACAATTACCATCAATTGTAGGGTGTGGGTGTGGGGTGTGGGGTGTGGAGTGTGGGTGGGTGTGGGTGGGTTGTGGGTGTGGATGTGGGTGTGGGTGAAGGGAAGAACTATATATACACCTACACCAACTAACACCCGTCTACCCCCACCCCCACACCCACGCCCACACCCGTCCACACCCACACCCACATCCACACCCACGCCCACACCCGTCCACACCCACATCCACACCCACAGCCCACACCCACACCGGCACCCACACTCCACACCCCACACCCACAGCCCACCACCCCACCCCCACCCCCATCCACACCCCACACCCACACCCACACCCACACCCTCATTTATTAGTCTGGAAACAAGGAAGACTAGAAACATTTTGCAATGCTCTCGTAAGAAAAAAGATAATTGAAGTTATTTATGTACTTAATTGCATATTAGAGTAATAATATTAGTATCATCAATAGTATTCAATTAATATTTTCGAAATCCTTCTATTGAATTGAAAAATATTATTATTATTATTTTAGTGTTTCTACCAGTTTACTTTCGGTTTCCTATTTCATCTACAAAAAAAAACAAAGATATTAATGGTGTAGTGTAGCTCTATTCATTAGTTTTCAATTCACAACTTTTCTCACAAGACGAAGGCTATGTCTTTTACTATGAAGAAAATGCACTAAAAACAATAATCGCACTATATAAAATGATTAAAAGATATCAAGAAAAAATTCAGTAGTTCAAAGTTTTAATAGAACATGTGATGCTGCAAAATGGCAAATTATATATATATTGTATGAGTGCTATGAATGATAGCATAATAATTGTTTAATTTTTTTTACATAAGATTGAAGATCATCTCCGAATGAAACTGTTTTTCATTAATTTTTTGATTAACAATGATAATCACAACGAAACATGATAGAGATTTTCTAATAAATAAACCAATTGTACGAGTTTTATACGGAAAAGATTTATTTTTCAATGGAAATTTTCGATTATTTTCAAACATATAGTGATAACTTGAAAACAGATGTTAAACAAAAACAGAAAAAACATATATATTGTTTATAATAATGTAAAATTTTAGTTTCGCAACGTCATAATCTTGTGAATAGGTGGTTAAAGGTCGAAAGACAAAATGTCGAAAGACAAAATGTCGAAAGCAGATTGTCGAAAATCTAAATCCTTTTTGGTCACAGATTTCGCCCTCACCCTCACTGTTGTGCTCTGTGAATGTATACCGTATTACATTCTATTGATCAAATCTTAGAAAAAGTTTTCCATCAAGGATTTACAAGGATTTACAGTGGTTCATAATTTTCGACATTTTGCTTTTCGACATTTTCACTTTCGACATTTTCCTTTCGACATTTTGACACTTTACCAATCTTGTACATCATGAAGAATATTACCATATAGAGCTATGTGTATGTATTTTCAGATAATTTTATTCATTTCATATTTAATCATATTCATACAATATTATTAAAAAATTAAAGTAAATAGCAAGTTCTATAAGTAGGTATATAGAAATTCAGGATAGATCTCATTGCAAATTTGTAGCATTTTACAATAAAACTTCTAAAATTGGTTTTTTTTATTATAGAAATTTTCTTTTTTGTTAAATAAATTATTCTAAAAATATAGTATCAATTAATAATATTTTTTTTAGTTATTCAAGAACACCAGTAAACTGTATTATTCATCGATTTCTTTTTACAATATGAATAGAGACATCTATCAGCACGTGATTCTATAGAAAAGTAGAGTTGATTTTTTTTATTTGATGTACAAAGTATGATCTGATATAAATATAAATGTCTATATTATATTAAAAAAACATGAATTTTCCAAAACTATTTGAAAGTTATATTATTGGTATGAAGTGTTTAGCCAATAAAACTTATTTGATTTTTCCAAAAAAATAATACCATATGGCATCTTGTATAAATACACGATCTTTTTCATAATTCTATCTTTTTTTTTTGATGAATAAGTAAGTGTTATATTGTGTATTAAGCTATAATATATTTTCTTTCAGTAAAAAGGCATAGTGTGATTTTATATTTAGTCATATATTTTTTTCGTAGTTTGAATACAGATAAAAATAATTTTTCATTATTGATTCATAGTAATATTTATTTTTTTAATTTTAGACAGCATCAATAATATACCATCAACAATGACAACCTTCAGGAATCAAAATCAACCTATAACAACATGTGGTAAATAGATTCATCATAATTATATGAGTTTACATAAAATCAATTGTGTTGTTGTTAAAGATATTCCAGAATCGGAAGGTCAACAATGTCATGAATTATCATTTCCAAGTGTTCAACAGCCACTTTTTACTGAAGCAGAACTGAAACAATTTCTTACCAACGAACAATACAATCAATATTGCAATTTAGACGTGTCAAAGAAACTTCTTACTGAAGAAGAATTAAACACAATACTGAAAATAGATCAAAACAATACAAAATTATTAACTGATGTTCAATTTAATAATCAATCAACATCAAATACTCAATCAGTATCAGCTATAAATGATAATGGTAAGAATAAATAGTTTCTTCTATATTTGTTTAATATCGCTCTAGAAGATATTTATTTCTATCACATTTTAAAATAGTTCTATATTCATTTTCTTTGTTATATTTATGGATACTTGCAGCACAGATCCTTGATAATCCACAAATTCCTACAAGTAATTTTTTATTTAAATAATTGCATAGATTAAAAGTTATTTTAATTTTTTGTTTT